>BDJD01000116.1:59161-99791 GCA_002564525.1 Rosa multiflora | reverse complement strand
AAAAAAATGAACAATGAACAGTAAAATGAACAGACTAAAAATTCAATGAACAGTGAAATTGGTGAACCGTGATGGATGAACAGTGCCTCTATGAACAGTCTTGACCGGTTAAGAAAAAAAATAGGTGGAAACTCATGTCCATTGGCAGTGAACAGTAACTTGACTGGTCGAATTCTTGACTTTTCGACCTTGACATATTTCTTGACTACGGGTGAACTTGCTCTAAGAGCAAGTTTATTCGTAGTCAAGAAATGTCAAGGTCGAAAAGTCAAGAATTCGACCAGTCAAGATACTGTTCACTATCACTGGACATGGGTTTACACCCGTTGTTTTTTCTTGACCGGTCAAGATTGTTCATCAATTTTAACTATTCATTTCCACTGTTCATTTAGTGTTTTAACTGCTCATTTTTACAGTGCACTTATTTTTCACTGTTCATTATTTAAAAAAAAAAAAAAAATTTAAATTTTAAAATTAGAATATATTTGATGTAAATAGATGATAATAATGGAGATTTATGCAATTTACTATTTTGAATATAGTGTGTGTGCTTTAATAAGAGGAATTTTCAAACACAACTTTTATTTCATAAAATTTACGCTTACATAAATGAAAAACTAGGAATAAGTACAATACAATTAACAACATGCATAATCACCTAATTATTCAAATCATAATCATAATCCTTATCCTATCTAGGAATCCAATTTGCGTTTGAAGGGTCATCATTAGGGTTAGGGTTGGTGGAATCACCCGTAAAGAAATGTGAAAATTGTGGTTGTGTACGATATCCCCTGGGGTAAGGTGGTTGCGGATAGTATCCACCGGGGTAAGGGAGTTGTGGGAATCCACCGATGAAGGGAGGTGGTGGGAATCCACCGGTTAAGGGAGATTGTGGGAATCCATCGAGGCAAGGTGGTTGTGGGTATGCACCGGGGTAAGGTGGTTGTGGGTATGCACCGGGGTAAGGAAGTTGTGGGTATGCACCACCAAAATTTGGTTGTGGGAATGCACCACAAAAATTGGGTTGCGGATAATATCCACCCATAGAAGGTGGCGGCTGCTCGTCAAGATCTTCTTTCTCCGCTATCTTCTTTTGTTTTCTTGACCAATAACGCTTTTTATTTGGCGTCATTTTACTTGTATCAATCTCCATAATACGATATTCCCTCTCTTTATTTTGCTCTTCCCTCTCTTTAATTCGATCTTGCCTTTCTTGAAATAGGAGTTGCTCTTTTCGCATTTCGATTTGCAAAAGGATACATGCTCTTTTCTCTTCCTCTTGGAGACTTAGAGCGAATTCGTCATCGAGTTTTTTCTTGCCCACGGTTGCCTCTATTTGATTGTTCGCTATACTCTCGAGAGTGCTTGACAAAGGACTTTGATCTTTCGCAGCCTTCTTTCCTTTCCGTATTGCTTCTTTTGCAGCCTTAATTCCTTGAGGCCTCACATTAGGATATGCAGTTTCACCTGCAATTACCTCATCTACATCCATGTCCAAGTTGATGGGAGAATTTCCAGGAATTGGTTGTGTGCCCATATGTTGATTTCCTTCATTTGATGTTCCTCCGGATGTATGGCTAGGGATGTCTTTAAATTGTGCAAAGCCCTCCACAATAACGTAACTATCAAAGCTCTGAAAATTGTGTATTTTGTCCTTCCCAGTTTTTCTCTTCATCCTGGCATGCCGCTCTGAAGATTGTGTCTTTTGGCCTTCCCAGTTTTTCTCTTCATCCCGACATGCAATAATTTATGTGCTTCATCTTGCTACGTAATTAAAAATAATAATAAAAAATGCAATTAGTACAAATATAAACGCTATTATGAAGGGTCATCTATTATAAAGGTCAAATAAGAAATTATCTCACCATTTTGCGTTAAAAATCAATAAGTACAAATATAAACAACATTGTAATTACATCATTATTTATCAACTAATTATTTTAATTGTAACGAAAAACAATTATTACAATTAAAACGATATTATAATTACTACATTATTTATCATGTAATATTTTACTATAATGTATCAACAAATTAAATGATTTATCAACAAATACATACCTCATCAACCGCATTCGAACCGCTCTTGTACCAATTACATCCGGACATTGGCTAACAACTTTCCAAGACTTTCACAATTGAACATCTTCCTCATCCGTCCATTTTCTTTTATCTTGGGTATCTTCACTTTGATCTCCCTCTTGTCCGGCCACTGTACGTGTGTTTCTTGGTTGTTCGGCCATATTGGATATAAACAAATTTGGAAAATCAGAGCTATATGAAGAGGAGGAAGGTGTAACTATGAAATATAATTTTTTGGGTGTGAGATGTTACAAAAATTTGTAGGTATTTATAGAGAAATTTTTACATTTTTTTTCTTCCCGTTTCTTTTCGTTGAATCACCTTTTTTTTTCACTATTCCTTCATTACCGTTGGATCACTGTTTCAATTGAAACCAACGGCCCAGATTAAAGGACCATTGGAATCAAAATCACTTAAGAAGCCAACGGTTCGATATTAAGTGTCCTACTGCCTACTCAATGTCGCTACGCGACAAAATCCTGCTGCAGATCGGCCACATGGTGCTTCTGGATTGGTTCGTGTCTTCCATCCTTGGATTAAGCCGCGTCTGTCTCTTTGTGTTTCTTCCTGATGTCACCCACCTTCTCTAGTGGGCAGCGCTGGCAGCTCCATGACTTTGGGCAAGAAAAAAGTCACTGCCTTGCCCTTCTTTTTGGCCTTGGTCATGCAAAGCCAACTCTTGGCTAGTGAAGCTTGGGCCAGTGGAAGGTGAAATTTTCTTCAGCTAGGCAATACCTCATCAAATCTGAGCTGGTGCCCGGTCAAAGAGCAACCGCTGCACTTGCTCCAACAGACCAGCAAGCTCCCATCATCTACGGAGATCGATATCCATGAATATGACATGATTAAGTCGTTCTTTAGCTCATCTTTTTTAGAGCCTTCAATTATTATCTTACCTGCTTAATTAATTAGTAGAAAAGGAAAACCACTATAGAACAGAGATGACAGATCTTAGATTATCTTAATATTTTGTTGTTTTCCCAATTTCTTAAGACCTTCATACAGAGAGACTAACTGTTCCAACATACAGTGCGTGCTCGATTATCATGATGTTAGAATGGGAAACAATAACCTTGAGTCTTTGATGGTCTGTGCTACAATTGAAACCCAAATGTTAAACCACTAATCTTATGTTCTTGCAATTCTAAAAGCCAAGAAGTATTGTTTACGAGGTGTAGTATGAGGCGAAAGAGAGTCATGGCACCATAAATTTCTTTAAAAATATCTTAGAGATTCGAGATAACCGTCCTGGTGGCGGGTCGACAAGAGGTCAAAATGTCGAGAACTAGAATATGATAGTATGAAAAAGCTTTAAAGAAATTACCAGAATATAATTAAGCAGTTGATCTTTACTTGCAGGATTTTGCAAAAACTTGTATAGTAATACACTTATCAGACCAACGAATTTTACACTCTCTGTCTGAGCCATAAGTCCACAACAGCTAGTACCTTGTGTTAGAGTTATAAGAAAGCTTGAAGAAGATGAGGGAAAAACCCAGAAAAGAGAGAGTTTCGTACCTAACTATGATGATGAAAATTACAGTCTGTTTTTGTTTACAACAAGATATCCTATATTGACTTGACTTGGGGTAATTTACCCCTTTTACCCTTAACATCCCCCCTCAAGCTGATGGGAAGGAACAAGCATCAGATTGCAGCAGATGAAAAAGTAAGATCCATCATATCTTTGACCTTATGCTTGAGTATAAAAACCTGCAACATGATACATGTGATAGCTGTGACTCCACATATTGTTGTAATGTAGATAAAAAGTGATTGACTTGGTGCCTCATTTTCACTATTGCAATAAAACGGCTCACTTCCTTTTCATAATGGTCAGAGTGGTTATTCCGACTAATCAAGTGGACCAAATCCTGCATCTTCAATTGGCACCACACAGCAGTCATTGAAAACAGGGCAAGTTTCACTTGTATCAGGAAACAAATATCTCGCCATATATTTTCAATGCACCATTTCTAGAAGGATCAATCACAGGGAAGACTTCGTTGAATGCATCACCAACGACCTTTGAAATAAGAAGAACTAGCATGATAAGAAGCAAAAATTTCAGAAATTTCAGATTATTTGTGATTTCAATCATTCACATTGAACCTCCAAGAAAAGAAGCTCTTCCAAGTAGTGCATATGTATTTTACCACCAACATGGTTCCAAGTAGTGCATATATCTCCGAGCAATTGCTCAGTTCCAGAAGTTCTCGTCTTTGAACCCACTGAAGATTGTCTCAAAGCATTTCCAATTGCACAATGTTCAACTTTTCCACACATAATATCGTAACCTAGGCTTAATCCTCGCCCAACCTGCACGTTCATGTTAATGTTCCTAGATTCTATCCCACAAAATTCAGTTTCTCTGCATTCCACTTTTCCATCAGCAACATTAGTGCCACATGTATTAGAACCATAATCAACAAGTTCAATTTCTTCAAAATCATTCTCCTCCCAATAAGGCACATATGATTCCCTCAACTCTCCATCTTCAGTGTCACATGCCAGATCTATTGTTGAGTCACAAATTACTTATGCAATTGTGCCCCATAATTATGAAAATTGATTTGTCTTCCATGCTATTTTACCCTTTTTAATCCATTTCCTTTTATTTGTAGGAAACCTTGCATTGAGAATAAAATGACTATTTGAGGCTTGAAATGCAGAGATTTGAAACAAGGGGAAGAAGACACGGAGATTGGAAGAAAATTATAAATCGACTTTTCCGGTGACTTTTCCGGCGAGCCACCACTCATGGAGGGTCTTTTCTCTAGCAAAGGAGGACCATGGTGGTGAGAATATTCCATCACTTGAAATTCAAATATCTCCCTACACCTTGTCCTTTTATCACCTTGTCAATTTGGGACCATTTGGGGGACAATGGTGTAAGAGCATCTCTTGCACACTTGGGGACCAAAGATGACACACCTAGCTGATCAAAAAGAAGCAAAAGACCAATTATATATTCAACATTCTTGACTCCATTCAATCATCTTCATCCTATCCAAGATCCATTTTCTCTCTAGAGAATATACCACCATTTCTACCACAAAAACCACCATCTCCACCTCTAAAACCTCCATTTTTCCTCCACTACTCAACACCACAACTCATCTTAGAGATCCCAAATTTCACTATTCTTACCAATATCAAGAGCTTGGAGCAAGGAGAAGAAGGTGACTATCACCACATCATGTTCTTGGAGACCCATCTCCACCACCTCTCCCGGCATCATCAATAGTCACCCTTTACTCTCTATCTCTTTATGTATTTGCTGTTTAATAGAATGTTGAAGCTTGTGTATCTATCTATGTGTGAGTAGTGAACTAGTTGGGGCTAGGGTTGAAGGCCCTAGCCAAACTTGCTTGTATTGATGCTTTTGTTTATAAATTGATGCAAATTCATGTTGTCATTCTCACATGCTAAGTCAATTGTTGAATGCATTACTTAGACCTAATTAATTTGAGTTATGTGTTTGCCATGACATGAAGTTTTTCCTAAAGATTGATTACCTTTAGGCAAAAAGAGAGCATGAAAGCACACCATGTGTGCATGTGAGGGTAGTGAGCTAAAATCACCTAGAGATAGGATTGGTTTGCTTGCTTGGTTACCTAAACTCTAAGCTTTATGCATTTAGGGACAAATGATTGAAACCTATCCGGTAATTGAATTTGTCTCTAGGTAACTAGCTCTAGACTTATCCGGTTAGAGTTAATAAAATGAAAGGGGTTTAAGCCTTAGTAGTCCTATCCGGATACTAAGAGGGTAGTTGGACAATTAGCTTTGCATCATTCATATTAAATTGCTTTAATGTTTTCAAGGAAGACCTATCTGGCAATTGAATTTGTCTCTAGGTAGTTAGCTCTAGACTTATCCGGTTAGAGTTAATAAAATGAAAGGGGTTTAAGCCTTAGTAGTCCTATCCGGATACTAAGAGGGTAGTTGGACAATTAGCTTTGCATCATTCATATTAAATTGCTTTAATGTTTTCAAGGGAGGCAAAATGTGAAACCCGATGCCCTAACTCCCATCCATTTGATAACAACTTGTTTAGTTTAGCTTAGTTTATGGTTACCTAAACTCTAAGCTTTATGCATTTAGGGGCAAATGATTGAGACCTATCCGGTAATTGAATTTGTCTCTAGGTAGTTAGCTCTAGACTTATCCGGTTAGAGTTAATAAAATGAAAGGGGTTTAAGCCTTAGTAGTCCTATCCGGATGCTAAGAGAGTAGTTGGACAATTAGCTTTGCATAATTCATATTCAATTTCTTTAATGCTTGCAAGGGAGGCAAAATGTGAAACCTGATACCCTAACTCCATCCATTTGATAACAACTTGTTTAATTTGTTTAGCTTAGTTTATATTACTTGCTTTCATTGTTTCAATTTGAATAGAAACTAATCTCAAAAATCAAAATCAAATCTCTACACACCATCTTGCACATACTTACCATGAACTTTGGTTCACTTGTGAGCCTTTGTTTGTGATTGTATATTTGCATATTCTTCTAGTTTTTCCTTAGCTTTTCCCTAGCTAGGAAAGGATTTACCAATCCTCGGGGGTTCGAAATCCTTACTTAATCCTCTATTCTATAACTTGTACCTCTTGCACTTGAAGGTGGCTTTAATGCTAACATCTATTAGCTCCAAGCAGCTCCCGGAAACCTCTACCTTCTTAGCACGTACATTTTCTAAATCATTATGCATCTGAAGATCTCTTTCCTGCCTTGAAGTCTTTTGAGTGTCTTGAGCTAGACAAGTATGTTCTTCTTTTCCTTCACAAACTTCAACCTCCTGGAGACCAGTATCATTGTTATAATTTTGAATGCTGCAAACATTGCCAGCTGCCATACTAGTTCTAGGTGCATCCAGCATATGAATATAATCAGTGGCCCAAGCATTATGAGGCATGTCTAAATCCAAATGATCTGCATTCTGTTCTGATGCTGAGATGGGGGCAGTCAAAACATAACCATCCACACTCACCAATATAACTTCTGGGTTTAAATTCTGTGATTCCCCAAGAAGCTCGGTATCACAACTATCATATCGAGACCACTCATACTCTGATAACTCAGCATCTTCGTCCAAGCATTCAACAATAGTCTCTGAGTTTTCTCCTTTCCAACCAGAATCGATAAAACTAATGGCGTCCAAAATAAATTTTCCAGAATCAACCAGAACAACTTCAGAACCATTGTCTTCAGCACAACCATTTGAAACACAAGTATCCAATTGAACATCATCACATATGGAGGCATCAAGTGATTCAAGAATAGCTTCAGAAGCTTCTTTCTGATTCTTTGAACAAAAATTGGATGAATAAACAGAGTTGCCTTGCTGTGAAAAACCTTCAACTCCGGACTGAGAAAAATCTGCATTGTTATTGTAGCTATAGTTCATATTTGGAGAAAAGTTACCATTTTGTTGTGGGAAGCCATTTTGCTGCATGAGACCTCCAATTTACCGAAAGTTGTGTTCTTGCTGAAATATTCCATTTTGCTGAGTAATACCATAATCAAATGCTCCAAAGTTGTATTGAATTCCACCATCATCTTTGGCATTTGTAACATGAGTTGGTGCAGGAGCATATCTATTGAAACTATCACCATGTGCCATCATTTCAGTCTTGAACCTTTCAAGCATGGACTTCATAGTTTGTTCAATCTCACTTTCGGCGATCAACAAAAGAGATCTTAATTCTTCCATTGAAACAGAGGAGTTTAGTGTTTTGATTCTTATTATAGTTTTAATGGTAGCAAATTCTGAGGGTAAACCATGAAGAACCGAGTCTACTATGTCTTCATTAGCCATATAAACTCCCATCGTAGCAAGCTGATCACAAATTGACTTGACTCGAAGCAAGTACTTATCAATAGAGTCTGAGCCTTTTTGGATGCTGTATAAGGAGGCCTTAAGATTCATTATGTTATACACTGAATCATCAACATATCTCTTCTTAAGTCGACACCAAATTTCCCTAGAGGTCTTACTTCCAACAATGAAGGAGAGAGCATCACTAGACAGAGTAGCTGCAAGAATAGACATAACAGCAGAATCATTCTGCACCCAATCCATGTACTCCCTTGTCATATCAGACGTAACCCCACCTTCTTCTATAACTATGTATTGTGGTGGATGAGGGAATGATCCATCAATATAACTAATGAAGCCAGAACCTGAAAACATTGTCTCTATCAGAAATTTCCATAATACATAGTTTGAGTTATCTAGGCGAACTGTAATTAGATTGTAGAAGTTGGATAGTAGACAATTTTGTAACACAGTACTGTTAACCATGATGCAATGCAACACATAATGGTAAAAGAACCTGAGAGAGACTCACAAATCTTCACAATTTAGTTTTTTTTCTTCTTGACAATACATCAAAATGCACTTATTTCTTTCAACAATTTTTCATCGATCACTAGAAGAAACCCCAATTCATAACAAATAAAACCTCTGAACTAAAATCCCCAAACTTCTAGGGTTTCGAAGTATCAAATGCTACAATTTGCAGAGATCCTTGTATCTTCAACTATAATTTCCAGTAATCATATAATCAGAACTGAAATCCAAAGCTTCGATAGTATGAAAAATAGCTAAAATTTCAACAAAAAAACTCCCAAATCGATGATGAACTTCTCTGAATCTTGAGCCAAAATTAAACGAACAGCTTCCTACTTTGATCAATTGTAGTGATTCTGAAGAGAAACTTGATTCTTGATGACTTTTTCTTAACGAAATCTAGGTCACAGATCGACCTGAGCTCTTGATACCATGTTAGAGTTATAAGAAAGCTTGAAGAAGATGAGGGAAAAACCCAGAAAAAGAGAGAGTTTCGTACCTAACTATGATGATGAAAATTACAGTATGTTTTTGTTTACAACAAGATATCCTATATTGACTTGACTTGGGGTAATTTACCATTTTTACCCTTAACACCTTGTACACTCTGAAGAAAACAATATGAGCTAGCTGGCAAGAAATGGGATTCAAATTTGCTCACCATATTTATTTTGTGGTGATATCACCAACTTATTAAAATTTTCCACGTCATATAGAATTAATTGAATACTTAAAATATAATTTTTAAATAAAACATCATGATAAACTATAATTATGTTTTATAACACGTGGCAGTTTTGTATTGAGTGGTGAGCAAATTTGAATCCAAAGAAATGTCTATACTTTACTCTAGGGTGCGTTTGGATGAGAAAATTATAAAATCCGTAGGAATTTATAAATGATGGAATCTTTAACTCCATCAATCTAAAATTCCATTAATTGCAATTTCTATTGTTTGGTTGCATCTATTTAGGATTTGAAATGTGTAATAAATTAAGAAAGTTTAAAACAAATAAAAACATAAAATAGAAAAAAGTCTTGTTTTGGAAATAAAAATTGAATACTGCAAAGGAATTCGTAAATGACACCTATTTTGGTGGAAATTGAAGTAAGGAATTTAAATAACAAATTTTTTTTTTTTTTCTAAAGAGAAATTTAAAATTTCCAATCTAATAATGCCAAACGAAGGAATTGACTTTTAGAAATTATGAAATCCTCACTTCCAATTAAATTCCATCATTTTTTCTCTCATCCAAATTCCAAACACACTCTAGAGGAAAATCAAATCAGCATATAGCTCCCAATCGATGTAAAACTTCTACTAAGAAAGTACTTGAAGCTAGAATGAGAAAAATTGTTCTTCCTTATATAAGAATGGCTTTGTAAAAACACATGCATTTTGTCTTTCCTAAACGAAACAATCGAAATGCAGGGAGGAGATTGAGAGACAAAACCAAGCAAGCAAATTAGCAAAATGTTGCTGATGATTGGTTATGTTACATTCTTGCAGAGAAGAAACCTACAACTAAACTTTCTTAGTATTGTGTAAATCAACCATATAAACATATATACATTGCCCCCTTCAAAATCCGGTCGATGATGAGACGACTTTAGCGAGAGTCTGCTCCAGCCCAGGAAAGTCTATATATGATGGATTGCTAACCTGTGAAGTTGGAGATATGAAACAAGAATTACGATCTTATTGCACTGTACTCGTACATAATTAAAAACCTAAACCAATTAAATGAGAAATTAAAGACTAGCTACCTCGGATTGTATGGTGTATACAAGCCTTTTGTTAACCTGGGTAGTAGCACAATTAATTACAGTAAGTCCTTGTTCAAGCAGTATTTGCAGCAATCTTGATAAGACCACACCTTGTGGCTCTGCAGAACCACCAGTAACATAGCTGATTATTATAATCTCAACGCCACCTAAGCAAGGGTTGACTGCAACACGGCTTCTTGAAAAGTTGCCTGCTAACAATGATGAAGAGCTACCAGTTGATCCACTAAGATTCCCAGCTAGGCCAAGAGCACTAGTACAACTCAAATCCGGCGACGACGTTTGTATCTTTAGGTCATCTCTCTGGGCACCGAGTTCTTTGATCCTCGTTTGCAGGTGTTTTATATGATTCACAGCGTCGTTCATATGATCTGCCAATGAACGCTTTCCCTGAAATAATCCATCCACATATATCCACGATCATAACCTTGTTCATCGCATTTAGATTATGTAATTTACGAGGATATATAAACTCTGACAAAACTAATTAATCCAAACCCAGAAAGATGTACAAAGTATTGAGCAAGTATGAAGAACAGTTGGGCTTTAACAAATTACCTTGATAGACTGAGGAGGGAGTGTGGATCTGAGTGATGCATAAAGCGCGGCCATTTCTTGTCTTCTTTTCCTTTCAATATCTCTATGCATCATCTTCTTTTGGCTATCGTCAATAATGGAATTCGCACAAGGTTGATCATTATCCATTAAACTGAAGCATATATCTGGCAAGATCAGATCTTGTCGGCGGATTCTGTATTTTTGTTCAAAGGAATAATTAGATGATGAAGTACAGGAAGGACCATGTATAATTCAAGATTCCTTAGCTCTAAAGGAGACGTAGTATAATATAGGCTCTCTGATCAACTACTCAAAGTAAGTACACGGAGCTGGTAAGGAAGGGGAAAGTAGTAGATTCGTTAGTTAGGGTTTTAGATCTTCCATGGACCAAATCAATATCCCAGCAGCAAGATTCCCCAAAGTCTCTTCAATGGCCTAGCTGTATACATCTAATAGAAACTTGCCTCTGGCCACACAGCTTTTCATGCTTTTGGAATTGAAAATGCAACCCCACCCACCAGCATTTTCTCTCCTATGCCTCTCCATGTTTATTACACCTGTTCTACTACTACTTCTTCTTCTTCTTAATCTTTAGGTCGTTATGTTTTTTGTTGTTGGGGTTATAACCCATGTAATGACCTCAAGGGTAATAACTTTTCCATTATGATTCTAATCTAAATTTATTACATTTTGAGAATCGAATTTTTAATCTATCATCACAGTTTAATTCTGAATTCTTCATCTTTGATAAAACTTGTATAGATCCCATGTACGTAGTCAAAGAATTGGTGTCATTCCTTTGTACGCTGCTACAAAGAAAATTGGTCATGCAGGAATTCTTGTTGCAGAAGGTACTGCTCTTTGCGATGATTTAAGCTCTACTCTCCTCAATCAGTTTAATCAGATTTGCGGAGAAGGAGATTATGGAGACTGTGTTCTTAACAAGACTGCTGTTCCTTGGAGTATCAAGATGCTTGTTCAATATATTAAGCTTTTAGCTAATCAGTTCCGGTTTATTAAGTGTTACACATATTTTTGGGGTAGCTAATTTTGTTGCTGACAATTAGCTAACCTTGATCAAAATCATTCTACTCCTTCGATATGTTTGGTTGAGTTGTCTCCCCATTTATATGTTTCTAGCGTTCCATTTAGATTAACTTGGCATGGGTTGTGTTCGTGGCTTTTTCTTGTAGTTGTCTACCTTTTTTTTTTAATAGGAATTAGAAATATGTCAGAGTCTAACAGAACTTACATAAGAAGATCCGGGAACCCAGATAACCTATCTAAGCCAAACTAAACTCATTAAAGTCTAATGGGATGCTCGCATGAAGCAAGCCTAACTAAGCAAGCACAACCTCGCTTCCTAAGGAAAAATCATTCATCTAGTCCTATTTGCCGACACGTGATTGTGGTACAAATAACAACTAGAAACATCTTGGAAAAGCTCATAGAGATTACCCCTACCTAAACAAGACTTGCATCAAATGTCTAATAGCAAACACTAAAATATAGCAGATAACAACCTCGACAACATGTTGGTCTTCTTGCTCTTTGAAATCTGTTGACTCGAATTGAGCCCTGGCCTAACTGCCCAAGCCCAAATCTGAGCTAAATAAAAAGAAGTCCAATCAAGTTGCCTGGTCATCACCACCGTCGCCGGCAACAGATCAGCTGGTGGCTTGCCTTTCCGCCACACCATTTTTCCTCTAACAATGAACACCAAAATCAGATGAATCTGATTGGGAGCAATTATCTCCGCTACCTCTCTCTGGCGAGCCTTAATCACCTGCACAGAAGATTGATTGGAAAAGCTTGGAACCAGAACTTCGAGCAGAATCCCCGGCGGCCTGAAACACCTGATGCACCGCTCAGCCAAAGCCTGAAACCAAGAAACCCAAGCCGTTACGAAACCTCTTCGACACCCTGAACCACCAGAATGGCCTCCCTGAAGCTTTGCCTCCCTGAACAGCCACCGATCTATCTCGATCCGACAGCGCAATAAATTTCGCCGCCGAGAACTGCCTCGTCTCCAACCAAGTCAGATCAATCCGACCGTCGCCAAATAGCAGACGCTAAGATCTGCTCCTCACAACCCACGACGATGAGTCGCCGATGCTACACAGTCGGCAATCGAGCCGCCGCCACCCGCTGCCCAGAATACCCTAAGGCTCTGCTTGAGAGAGAGAGTCTATTCACTATAAAACTCTTTTGTTTCAAGTTGTAATTGTTTTTTTATCGTTATTCTTTTTGTAGTTGTCTACCTTATTAATGGATCAACACCCTTTTTTTTTTTTTTCTCAAGAAAATTAGATAATAACCTTTTTGAGTTTCATAAGACTATTTCACCGAAGCCTAAATCAAATATTGATGCTGACCCATACAATGAGGGCCACTTTGCCTAGGTACTGGCTCTTCCATTATTTTTGGTTAGAGGGCTTTATCAAACGTTGTTCAGAAGACTAAATGATGATATTTTCATCACATATTAGAGGTACAAGTACAACTAAGATAATTTGCAAGCTTGTATATGTGAAATGGTCTGAAGTACACTGTTTTTTAATTAGGTGTTTTATGACTTGTATCCATCCATTTGAGAGCCCAACCTGCCCTTTTATACACACACACGCGTGTGTGTGTGTGTTTGTATATGTATATAACCTGGTCATAACTCATCAGTCGATAATTGGTAAGCATCACAAGTTGCGTAACTACTACTCTACTGTGTTGATCAAGTTGCATCATGAGACTCGTGGGTTTTGCATATTACAACATTTTCCTTGTTACTACCCGTGCGTGATGACTTGGCATTCTTTCATTCTGAAAACTAACATACATACATAGACTGATAGACTCATCGTTTTTCTGTTCCACGTTAAGAATTAATGGTCTCTGCTCCTCCCTGGCTGGCTCCACAACAATAATGAGAAATGTGATCAAGAGCGGGCTGTACTTCTGCAGCGTTACTCTTAGTAAATTTGAACTCAAAACAAAGTACCTAAGCGACTTATTCTAACTAAGCTAATTAAACATAATCATGTCCATCCGCATGGTTGTTTGACCTTGATGGTAAATGACTCTTAAACATAATTAATCATGTCCTGTTCTTGTTCTATTCTACAATTATCATATATTATGTGTGTGTGTGTGTATTTGATTACAATACTCTTTTACTTTAAAGGGGATTGACATGAAGATTTGCTCATAATATATAATCAAATTAAAGCTTTATTTGATGCTTAGTATAATTTGGTGAAGATGACTGGCATGCTGTCCTTGGGACCATATATAGGGCTGTTTAGTTTCCAAGTAGTTGTCTACAACATGTGGGATATCATGTAGTCTTAAAGCTTAGGATCTGCAAGTACTTAACCAAAAAAATATCGATTAGGGTTTGCAACGAGACACAAACTTACAAGGTTGATGGTACATAGTAGATGCCCATATCGAATGCCCACCGACTACTCCTTGGGTAGACGACCGTCCTTGAAATAAGCTAAGCAGGGATCATTCATATAAGATGTAAGAAGTTAATCATAGATTTCTTAAGAAATCAAATATGGATTTTCTTTGATTTGACATCAATTTAAATCTATTCCTAGCTAATTAGAGAGACTCGCGTACGTGGTTTTCTCTTCTTCTTCTTTTTTGGAAGGGGTGGTTTTCTCTTCTTTAAAAACTTAAACTTCGGAGATGGTCAAAGTCAAACCGATCAAAATCCTCGAGCCCAACGATTCCAATAATACAGGGATAAATATTATCTGAACAATAACTATGGTGATATGCACAAGTCATTGGTATGAATGCCTATAATTAATTGCCTGCCGCCACAACTCACATCAATAAGCATTCGCATTAGTGAGAGCGAATTCTCCGTCGGTGCATAGAATAATTTCCAGTGAAAGTGTACCCAACCTTCAAACCCTAGCTGATAAATCCCCAAGGTTGCATCTAGTACAGTTGCACTCATGGTCATCATTAAGGATAAATTAAAAATTAACTATAAATATGTTTATCACAGTCTGAGTGCTTCCATAACTCGATCTTATTCCCTCCCATAACTATATATAATCTGTTCACAATTATTAGCCACTTTGAATATTATAATAGATTTGATACCTGATTTTGTCAAGAAAAAAGAATTAGGAAGCAGCTAATCTGCTATGTTCCAGCATTACTATATTCTCTTACAAATCTTCTTCTTGATACTGTTGGTGGTTAGGCTGCTTTCTCTGCTCTCGTTCCTGGACACTACTGTTCCGGTCATGCACAATAATGCTGTTGTTTAACTATAGCTAAACTTCTTATACATATAAATCACATTTTTGAAATGACTGAGAAATATACGAGCTTCCTGTTTAATTACTCTACTAAATGACCCATATCAAAGAGAGTGTCATTTCAAAGTCCTAATTAAAAAGGAATAATTGAGATGAAATGATCGCTTCAGTACTAAAAGGGACAGATACAGAGACTTTATAAATTAATGTTTTAGGTCTGTGCTCCACCTGATAATGTGAATGCCAATTATGCTGGGGTTAACTTTTGCGCCTAGCAACAGTGAGAGGAGCATATTAAAAGTTTAAAGTGACCTTGGGTGAGGTCACTTCTTAGCTCACCTATCTTGTAATGGGAAGAGATTTCAAGGAATCTTTGGCATCTTAATTACCTAGCCAGCGAGGCCCATGAAAAATCGATCATATCTTCTTCCTCTTCTTTAAAGTTGGAATTAGCTAGCTAGCTAGCTAGCTGTTCACCAAGTCTTTGATTTGTTTTTGCAATGTTTCCTTTACACCAGGGAAATAAGCTGGTCTTCCAGATTTCATCATCTAATCCTCACCACCAGAATTCATCAGAAGATAGGATTCTCGGATATGCTTCGCCGGATGGATGCAGCAGTACTGTTCTCAGCAACAACAATAACATGGGGAAAAGCCGGCGGAGGAAATTAGTGGTTGCAGCTTTGGATCAGACAATTATTGAAAATTCAAAGGATAACAAGAAGAAGAAAATGATGATTCATAGGGAGAATGAAAGGCAAAGAAGGCAAGAAATGGCTACCTTATACTCCTGTCTTAGATCGAAACTCCCCCTTGAATTCATCAAGGTGAAGATCAAAAACCCTCACACTTGATTTCATTTCCTTTAGATTTCTACTAGCTTCAATTTTGTAAATTTCGGACCAAATATATAGGATTATATATCTATTAGGGATTTGACAGATTCTAACTTAGGGTTTTTGTAATATGGTGGGAAATTAATTAAGCAGGGAAAGCGTTCGACGTCTGATCACATGAACGAAGCTGTGAACTACATAAAACACCTCCAGAATAGGATCAAAACATTAGACGCAAAGAGAGATGAATTTAAGAAATTCCCTAAAATAAGCACTGATGTTGACCGTCGCTGCACTACTGGAAGCTCTTTGAATTCAGATCAGGTGAATTTGCCTAGCTGTTTTACAGTCCAGCCAAGTTCTGGTGGAGTGCAAATTTTGGTGAGTGGTGGCTTCAGAGAGGATGGGTTACCACTCATTTCAATCTCAAGCGTTTTGGAAATTCTGCTTGGACGAGGGCTTACCGTTGTTAGTTGTGTCTCCTCCCAAGTAAATGAAAGACTCCTTCACACTATCCAGATTGAGGTATATCAATTTTGGTTTAGGGTTTTGAATTGCTATATATTTTGGTTACGGTTTTGTGTCAGTTTTAAGTTGCTATTTGTGGTGCAGTACGTGTTAAACTATATAGGATTCTTACTCCATATATATCAGGTCGATGATGTGGAAAGTCTGGATCTTTCTGCGCTGGAACAGAAGCTAGCTAAAGCGCTTCCAACATCCAGAAGTACTATCTCCAAGTAACACTCAATCTAATTGTATTGATTCGTAGCGACTCATAGTTAAGTAACTAATTACAGGTTCCCTCCTAAGTACTAGTTTCTTTTTTAGTAGACCTCCCAGAAGGTAAAAGTGAACAAAAAGACTTGTGATTAATTGATTTCCTTTCCGAGTGTTCTGTAAGATAAGGGAAGATGAATATTGCCAAACCTCCTTGTAAAGATTCTCTCTTTAAGCCATTAATTAGGTACTATGAAATGCATAATATTTTTTTTTGAATAAAAAAAATGCATAATATTTTTGAAACTCATAGATCATATCTAGCTAGCTTCATGCATGACTGTGATTTTCTCTGGCAATGTACGTGTTGGATATATAACATTTATAGATTCATACATGTGAGGAAGCAAATTATTCGTCAATGATTATGATCGTCTATTATTCAAAGGAGTATGGAGTAGTCCTGCATTTATTCATTAGTATTTCTGGCCACCGTGTATTATTTGGCTTGTTCCATCAAACATGCATATAGTGTATCTGGCCACCTAGCTGCTTCCTGGATTTGATTTATAGTTTATTAGCTGCTTAATAATTAAGTTCTTGAATTTTATGAAGAGAGGCATTAATTTGTCTGAGTCATATATCGAAGAATTGTGTGGACATATCCTTTGCCGGAAGCATCAACTAGCTAGCTTCTTTGTAATTTCCATTAATTGATTGAAGAATTATTCAGTACAGATTTGGCACGAGTTGTATTACATGCATGCAACATAATCAAGATGAGTTTTTCTTTAATAATGGGAGTTATTTATTAGGAAGCTGGCCTTCATCTCATGCAAGTATATATCAGCCACGTACTTTTGTATATACATCTAGGCTTCCTCACATCTTTATGCCCTTAATTAATTTATTACTTGCCATCAATCATGATATGCAGCATAGAATTCCTTTGTCAAATTAATCCATGCCTTCTAGCCTTTAATATACAAAACAGAAGTAGACTTGGTAGGTAAAGAGTTATAGCAGGTTTCATTTTTTTATTTTTTATTTTATTACTTTTTTCTGGTTTGACTTTACTATTTTTATTTTCATGATATTTCAGAATATGAAAAGTATGTATGTAAAAATTTTAAGTATTTAAACTCTTAGAGCATCTCCAATGGAGTTTTCTTTTAATTTGTGTCAAATTCAAATTTGACATGTGACATGGCAACCTTCAATTTGACCTAATTTTACTCCAATCGATATGTCAAAATTGAATGTTATTTTAATATATTTTATTCTATTTATTTTGTTTTTCTCAGATCACATCCTCATCTCTTTCTCTGCTTCTTTTGTTTCTTTTAGTATCTTCTTTCTTTTCTCTCTCTGTAACCAAGTCCCACCCATCTACTCATTAATCAATCTTCCTTTCTATAATCAAATGGTAGCCAACTACGATCTTCTTTACTCTTCAGTTTGTTTATGTTTTTCTGCAAAATTTTCCATCTTACCTGCAATGACATTAAAACTAGTTCTCTCAAAGTTCAGGCATGCCCACTACTACAAATTTCCCCAAAGCACACTGATTTCAATTAGTCCCTATTGGGACAAAGCACACTGAAAATAGTGGCTAATGCCATTAGCCACCATGCAGCAACTAATGAGATATCAGTCCCCTCTATTAATTGCAGGTGCTAATGGGACATTACACACCAATAATTTAACAGTGTAATGCCCTTAACCAAGGCAAAATTGCATCCAAATCAATGCCAAAGCAACTATTATCAGTGTGTCTTGCTGGTTTTGGAATGCCACTGATATCAGTGGCAAAATTATGAAGGTGGATTAAAAAAATAAGGTGCCAACTGGCACCTCTACATTAATGGACTGTACACTGTATTTTAATATCTACCAAACTACACAAACTAAGACTTACAACCATCAAAATTAAACAAATCAAGACACTTCCTCGCCAAGGCTGCAACCTTTCCTTACAATAACCTGCAAGTTAAAATTTGTAATTAGTTCTTATTCTAACAATTATATAGAAAAGTGATATAACATTAAGGCTCATAATATTCATTATGGTAGCAAAGAAGCACATGCAGTATAGATGCATACCAAATGATGAAAGTACCTCTGTTGTTCAAGTACCTCTAGTAGGAGGTGGCAGTACATAAATCTTATACTATATCAGTCATCTCCTATTAGTAGCAGCTGCAGCTACATTATAATGCAAATATAAAATGGTCAGAAAAGGAACAAGTATGTTTAGTTATTTAGAATCAAGCTTCCGGAAGTGAGCAAAAAGTCAATGTCCTTAAATTATGGCACAAAATATATATTTTTCCTCAACTCCCTTAATCTTGATGATTTAGCATACTTTGTCTGAATCACAAAAATGGCAATGACCATTGAACAGAAAAGGTCATCTCTAATACCAAGTCATACTACAAGTGCACGACAAAATCTAGTCCAGTACCATGCAGGTTTTTGGTGTCAACCAAATCATAAACAATCAGAATAACAATGAAAAATTTCACTTATGATCCCACTGAACTGAAATCAAACCAAAACAAGAGTAGTCAAACAACAGGTATACTTGAGCAAATCATAGTACAATTTCAATATCTAAACAATACAAGGAATCAGTAAAATGCCGTCCAAATCATAAAGTCCTCAAGTGAAACATGTATAGAAATTAAAATACATGTAGAAGTCAACTGACCTGAGCAATGCAGGTCCGTGAGACTTTGCTGGACTGTAAGACTGCAAGCACAATGAACCATTGTTGCTTATCCATAGAAACATATAATGAGAGAATCCATATATCAAACTACAGAAATGGAATATCAATCTCTTTGCTTCACGTGCATATTAGGACTACAGAAAAGTACCTCTCTTGCGAATGAAAATATAATTGTCAAAAAAAAATCCTGACTGAAACCTCAAATTTACTTTATGTTTGACGTGTCGAATGTGAAGAAGTTATTCACCACTGAGTTCCTGGCACATAAAAAGTCCAGCGTGAGGAGTTGGAAAACATATGAATATTAAACAAATTTTCAATTTTTTGTTCAAAGATGCACAAATTGCAGAATTTCACATGGAAAGAAACATATTGCTTTCATCAATCGGAAGTGGAAAAGATCCTGACTGAACCTAGTACGTTTAAGCTTAAATTATCAAATTATTAGTACGGATTGGCTTCATATTGGATCTACAATGTTTACAATAGGTATGAAATATAGTTCTGGACTAGCAATGTATCAGATTATGTTTGACTATCCTTCAGCACCGCATCTTCTCAACTTCTCCAATCAGTTTTTCTAGTCTTGCCAGACTTGGCGGGCGAAAAACTACTATCTAGACCTTTGGTACATCTGACAGTTTCACAACCAATAAATTTTATCTATCTGTCCTCTCCTTGTACTGTTATCGCCAACATAACATTCTGTCCTACTGCAAATCCTCTAGAACTCACAATTAACATCTAAAATCCAAGGGACACACAACAACATTATCCTCTTATTTCATCAAAGATGCTGAAAACTTTGAACAAACGCAAAAAAGTGCATTAACTAGTTACTGTTAATTATGTTATCTCACACCATAACTCCTTTGGGAACCAAAATAAAGACTACAATCACATCTAGATACCATTATTTTTCGCACAATTGGAAAGCAATGTCAAAACTTTCTATCACAATCAAGCCTCACACACTCAAAATAATCCCAACTACAACAAAATCCCAGATTCATATAATTTCCAAACGATCAATAAAAAACAAGGAAACATCTTTACTCATCTCTCAAGCGAAACTAATTACCAACCCTTCTTTAATTCCTATACTTGATCATGCAAAAAAAAAAAAAAAAAACTTGATTTCACCACACAACTCAACAACCATAGATCGCTGCCCAGAAACGAATGAGAATTGAGAAGCAAAGTATATCCATCAATCTCTACAACTCGGGATTCCAATTTCAATAAGCATTCTCAATCAATCAGAAGATCACATAATTTGGGTTGTAATTGTTATCTAGAAAAGTAAATAGCACCAATTTAGCGGAAGATTTTCAAGTTTGGATGTTCTTTTGGTTCAATTCAAATTCGGCATAAAAAAGAAGGTAAGGAAAATCCGAAATCAAAACCCGAATATTATATGATTCTAATTGTAATTGTTAGGGTTTGAAAGAGAGAGGAATAGAAAGTGTACCTTTGGTGAGAGCTTGAAGAGAATTAGGGAGAGAGAATCCGAAGAGTGACAGAGGACTTGTAGATTATCCTGATATCTCATTTACCCAAATAAACAAAATTCCATCAGACATAAACAATCAAGATCTACAACATGCAAGCCTAAAGATTGAAACTTGAAAAACATCAGAGAAGAGAAACAAGAACGTTACTGTGAACACCCAATCTCTAGGCTCAGGGCCCACTCCCCTGCCCCATCGAACGCCTTCGATGCCTCGTAGATCCAAACCGCCGTCGTCGTCAGAGAACACTACAACAGATCCGCCACTCCACCCTAAGTCTTCATATACCTTTACTGGGTTGAGAGAAGATAGTCCGCAGCCATTCGCATCTCGCCGAGTTCAGACGAGCAACCAGTCACCTAGAAGAGAAAATACTAGAGAGGAGAGAGATCAGGAATCGAACTAAAGTGAGGGATGAAAAAAGTAGATCTTGTTCAGGTTTGAAACTTTGAACTCTGAAGGGGAGAAAGAGAGAGACGGGGGAAGAACTAGATCTGGTTTGAGGTCTGAACACGAGTCTCAATAGAGATTAGAAGGAAATGGACCTTCTGTCAATTGAGCGTTCGATCAGCTCTTCACTGATCCGACGGCTATCATAGATGGACATAGTCTGATAAAAAGGATTAAAAGCATGTGTGTCAATCCTCTAGATTCATATTTTACAGTTTTGACCCCATTAACAGTGTCATTCAGATTAAACAACTAATATTTTACATCTACTGTGTACTATACACACTGATAATCAGTGAGAGGGAAAAAAAAGCCACCAATCTTATATATCAGTGTGATACTATTCATTTTGGGACTGATGATTTTTTGGTGGCTAAATAAAGGGTGCTAATGGGGAAATTTGTAGTAGTGGCCCTTCCCTGTTTTGGTATCATACGTCTTCTCTAACAGAAGATTCATAGAAGTATCCTTTGGACCAGCTACATCCAAATCAACTGGTACCTGACAATTCTTCCCAAATTATTGATCAATCAAAGCCCAGATCAATCAAAATCTGCTTGATTCTCAGCTTTATGTTCTACGCCTTCACGAATTCCAGATCTCAAATTGTCATTCCATCAAAGCCCATAAGGATTCATGACGGTTTTGTATGAGTTGCTTTGGTCTGGGTAGGATTAGAGAGAGAGAGAGAGAGAGAGGATCCCCTTCTATTTCTACTTTCTTCCTCCATCTTCCTTCCCACTAGGATGAACTATTCTTGTACTTATTGAGATTGATTGCTTTTTCCTACTAGGATGAGCATGATGAATCTGGGTGTTCTAAGATAGTTGTTCTAATTGGTGATTTTATTGGAATCGGATTGTATTTGCTTGGGTTTCAGCAATTGGGTCAAAAAACTAAGTTTAAGCAGCTGCAAAGAACTGGGTTTCTTGCAAATCGATCATTGCAATAAACTGGATTTGTTGCTATTGGGGAATGGGTTTTCAAAACTCGAATCTGTTGTACAAGTTTAGAAGCTTATTGATATTGGGGAAATTTGATTTGGCATGGGTTTTCTAAGAACAAGTTTTGAAGGCTGCTATCACACTGGAAGTTTGGTTCTGGGTAAGAAGAAAGAGAGAGAGACGAGAGAGAGAAGGAGAGAGAAAGAATAAAAAAAGAAAAGACAGAAGGGTTTGGATCTGTCAAATTTGACAGATTTGACAGATCGGTTTGATATGTCAAATCCACGTCAGATTTGACAGATCTATTAGAGTTCAGTTGCTATGTTATTTCTTACCGTTGCCTTGTCCATCTGGCAAAAGACCTATATATTGGAGATGGTCTTAGACATATATACCAACTCTTCCAAGGGTGTCCACTAGTTGAACCCCATCCTGTAGACTCCCTGTTTTGCTCATCCCCTTCGGCAGTTGTTTGATTAGTATATATATAGAGGATCCTTCTATTAAGGGATCTTTTTTTTTTGTCATTTCAAGGGATCTCTTGAGGGACCCATTGAGATGTTTAAGATGTGAATATGTGATAGAAAAGTAGGTCTAATAAGCGATCCCCTAAAATGGCCAAAAAAAGAGATCCCTCACTAGAATGGCTCCACACACACACACACAGATCCTATCCAGAGCGGAGCTCTGCTTTGAAAGTGTGAAGTTCGAGTTTTGGATCATTATTCGATCGCATATCCACATCTCGACTATTCAGTTTTTAGGTGCTATTGTATAGATCATATCTGTAAATTTTCAGTCTAACTCGCTTAAACTAATGGACGGACTGAATCTGTCAACCTAAACCGTACTATCTTTAAGGCAGTCATCAATGCCTTAACAATCATTATTTTGGCTGAAACTTTGCAGAGATGATCTATACACTAGTACCTAAAAACTGAACGGTCAAAATGTGGATATGCGACCGAAAAGTGATCAAAAACTCGAACTTCACAAGTTAATTTCAAAGCGGAGCTCCGCTATGGATAATATCTATATATATATGCACTACCAAAAATTGTAAATCCATAATTTTGTTTACCGTTTTCATATAAGCTTTTATTGTTTTGTTATTCTTTTAACTTTTTGTAACAAAATCTTATCTCGGATAAAATAGGAACATGATAGAAAAGTTTTAAAACACAGGCACACATTCCCAAATGATTATTAGTGGAGCACAAAACAAACTGTGCAACACTTGATTTGTGAACATTAGTTGTTGTAGTGTTCTCCTAGTTGGTAACCGTAACTGACTAGAAATTTTTTGGTTACAAATTGGACCTAATTGCCAGTGTGGAAAGATGAAAAATATGCATTTGCAGTTGTCGCTATACTCAATGTCTTCAGCTTTCAACCAACTGTATTGCATCTCGGAATACCAGAAATAGTTATCACACAATAAACTGAAAAATAGGTTCATTAGAGCATCTCCAACAGTGATAGCTATCTTGATAGCTAAAAGTAGCTAAAATTGGAATATAACTAGTTGAATATTGAGTTATGCTCCACCAAATACCTAAAACTCAAGTTAAATTTAACTTTTAGTTAAATTCGCTCTCCTCTCTAGCTAAATATAGCTAGGTCTTTTAGCTAAAGCTAAATTTAGCTTTTGTTTAGCTAGTCCGTTGGAGATCAAACTTAGCCTAAAACTAGTTAAATTTCAAAAATCTTTTGAAATAAGTATTCTGTTGGAGATGCTCTTAGATAGGCAAAAACTGGAAATGCATATTTCTCCTAGTATCTTTCTCATGAAATTTCAGTGACAATTTGTTGGGCGGAGACCGAAAAGCCCGTAAACTTAATATCAATGGGCTTGAGCCTTGAGGGGTGAGTCGAGGTTACAGTAACGTTTGCTACTCGAAATCTGTGGTAACATGTGCAATTGAGGCAATTGCCAGACTAGTTTGCCCCATGTTTGGGTGGTGGCTGGTAGGATGAGGCCTCATACTGAGCGTAAACCTGAACCCAGCAACGAGTACCTTGAGTTTGATAGCAATGTAGGGTGCAATCTATGATTGATGTTGTTTTGCAGAACCAAGTGTGTGCACTCTTTTCCCTTCATCTCGACAAAGTTTTGACGAGGCCACATTTTTTGTTATATAGTCTGTTGTAAGCTTGTCCTCTGTTTAATCAGATGTTGGTATTTCAATTATTTTGATCACAGATATTCAGAAGTAAGATTCTACTTCTTTTGGGTGGAATACATTCATTAGTCAAAATATACAGTTGCAGGAAATTAATGTGGGATGAGTGCAATACAGCTTCAATTTATTGGTTGGATTATGAAGCTCTGTCTCCCGACTCGGACAATACCAAAAATCTTTGATAGAGCTGCTTCCTGTTTCTTTCTCATCTATCCAGTAAGATACATCACTCCTAGCTATGAGTCAACAGCAAAGAATTTTTTTCACTACTGGATGTTCTTTTATGGGACTACTAAGTCAGAATTGGGACAACTCTCAGAAATTTACAAATGAAA
Source organism: Rosa multiflora (assembly GCA_002564525.1). Classification (NCBI taxonomy): domain Eukaryota; kingdom Viridiplantae; phylum Streptophyta; class Magnoliopsida; order Rosales; family Rosaceae; genus Rosa; species Rosa multiflora. The sequence continues at coordinate 75,022 of BDJD01000116.1, read as the reverse complement.
GCATAGAGCATTATCATTTGGTCCACAGTGCCACAAAATAATCAGCATTAAAAAAAGAAACTCGAGATCTATTCCTCAGATGCAGGACAGAATTTACTGATTTTGTGGAAGTAATGCCTAGATTTTTCTCCCAAAGCTATAAGATAAGAAAAGATACCACTCATCTATACTAATAAAGACCATGAAAAGTAATGTTCTGCAACAGCAAGCCTAATGTGTCTATGGTGAAAAGCTTATGATAACATGGGGAAAATAACATAATATGCCCTATATGAATTTGTGACATCAGCTGGCTGTAGGAATATGTCACAACTGGCAACTGATTCTGTAGCTACTATTTGTAGCCATCTCTACCTGGAATTCATTATTGGCAGACTTACAGAACCAGACCAGTAAGATACACTATAAGCAGATTCTCTTTGTTTATCTATAAATGCTTTAAGTTCCAGTTACTCTCTACTTTTGAAGAAATCATATATATTGCTCACTGGTTCCACTCCCAAGACACTACTACCAAGCTACTCAAGAACAATTCTTTCATTTTGGTAGATAAAAAAAGCACAAAATAGCACCACTAAATCCTCTCCACAAGTCATGTCATGCCCTTTTCTGCACAAATGATGGAACAACCAAAGAAAAATACCTGTTTACTGGATCATCTCAAGCTTGTGCAAACTACATAATGGCACCAGCCACAGGAGAATCTATATGCACTTCGTCCCAAATTCAATATGTATAACCTTTACTAATACATTATAGTCTACATTTACTTTCCCTTGTAAGGGTCAAAAATGTCTTAAATATGAAAAGCACACAGTCAATTAACCTCCACAAAACTCGAGATAGGAACTAAACAACTACCCTGGCCAAAAATTTCAAATGATGATTGCACCAAAAATTTCAAATGATGAAAAGCAAGTTGCTTTCTTTTTTGCTTTTCTTTTCCTTTAGGTGGAAGGGGTCAACTAAAAGAACTTGATTAAGCAAGTTCTAGTTCAATATCTAGAACACTGATTCAAATGACTAAGCGAAAAAGTATGGACCAGATAAAAAAAAGCAAAGTTAACCTGCCTCAAAGTCAGTGCAATAAGAATAGGATCAGGTAACAGTGCTCACCTTTTTACCTCTAGTTATTGTTATATAGGAAGCTCAGATATATTCTGGATTTGTAGGCCCTATCAGTAAAAAAAGAGCAACTGAAATATGTTCAAATGATCAGTTCATTATATAAATTAGAAAATCTATTTCCTTTTCCTCCTTTGGATACACAAATCATCCACAAAGATGACGTAACAATGATCTACAGCAGTATACCACCTAATTTTGATGAAAAACTAAAAGCGTACATTAGAAACTCACCGGACCTTTCTATGGGACTTGTGTGAGAACCGTGACTGAGCTGACGTGGTTAACTCCGGTGGTAATTTGGGTGGTTCTAACTCACCAGTCAGTATCCCCACAACCTCTTTCATTGAAGGCCGGCGAGCAGGTATCTTTTGCAAACAAACTAATGCCACGGTGATGCAAAGGAGAGCTTGTTCTTGCTCCAGACCCTGAATGGACTTATCGACAAGATCAATAAGCTTCCCAGCACGAGCAAGATGGCGTGCCCAAGACAACAAATTCGCTCTCTGGAACTCTGACAGAGGAGAATTTGTTACCTGAAGTGGGCGCCTTCCGGCTATAACAACCAACAACAACACCCCAAAACTATAAACATCACATAATTCTGAAGGATCACCACCAAAACCATATTCGGGGGCAACATAACATACAGTTCCTCTCATACTTGGTGTACTACTCATGCCACAGCTTTTAGGAATTTCCCCACTAGCAGAATTATTACTAGCATTACGGCGAATTCCATCCAACCACCAATCAATACTACTCATACTCCCCCAACTCCTGCTCCTACTCTTCTTCTTCTTCCTGGTCTCAGCATACAATTCATCATCGTGTGGCCACCAGTCACTCTCATTCTCATCAAAGCTCATTCCTTTACTCTGCTTCTTATCCTTCTTCTTTTTCTTCTTTGTCAGCTCCTCACAGTACTCCTCCTTCCACCATTCCCTGGCAGGCCTCCTCTTCTCCTTGCTCAAAACTTTCCCACTCTCCTCCATCGACATCCACCAATCCAATCTCTTCCTATTCCTCTTCTTCTTATTCTTCTTCTTCTTCTTCTCCGACCTCCCCACCATTTCACTACTCGAAGCAGCCGTGGGCCTCTCATTCCCAATCCACTCCATCACATAGTCCTTCACACCACTCCCATTCTCCTGTCTCATCCACCAATCCTTATTCACACTCGGCTTCTCTCCCCCCTCCTTATCCACATTCTCCTCCGGTGGTGAGGCCGTCACCGGAGTCTCCGGCGAAACAGGCAGCTTGATCACTAAGCTCTCCGGCGACTGATCAACTCCCAAATTCAAATCCTCAAAGCCTGCAGTGGCAACACTAACACTCTCGGTTTCCTCAACCACAGAGCCACAGTCTTCGAGCTCCTCCTTCTTCACCTCCACACCATCACTCTTCTTCACATCCTCCCCAATCACAACCTGAATTTCCGACTTTAGCCTCGCCAGCCCGAAATCGGCAATCTTCACATTGAAGCTGCCGTCCAGCAGCACATTACTCGGCTTGACGTCACCGTGCACAACCGGCGGGTCCAATCCATGAAGGTAGCAAAGACCTTTAGCCACATCCACCATAATCGAAAACCTCTTCTTCCACTCCATCAGCTCCGGGCACTTCCGGTGCAGCAGCGCGTCCTGCAGGTTCCCGTTGCTCATGAACTCGTAAACCAGCAGCATACGGCGCCGTTTCCGATCGGAGGAGAATCCCAGGACCGAGATGACGTGCCGGGAGTCCAGCATGGAGGCGAAGAAGAGCTCGTTCTGGAACTCGCGCTCGCCCTGGAGGGACCCCGAGTCCATGAGCTTGACGGCGACGTCCTGCCGGGTGTGGGGGAGCGTTCCGAAGAATACGGAGCCGGAGCCGCCCTGGCCGAGGCGGCGCGTGGGGGAGAAGGAGTCGGTGGCGCGTCGGAGGAGGGAGTAGGAGAAGCGGTGGGGGGGCTTGGAGTCGGCTTCGGGGGCGGTGCGCTTGCGGGTGATTTTGCGGAAGCAGACGAGGAGGAAGAGGAGGAGGGAGAACGCGGAGGTGGTGGCGGCGCCGGCGAGTGGGACGAGGGGGTTGGTGCGGTGGGGCTGCGGTGGCTGGGGAGACGAGGGTGACGGGGATTCGGTGATTGGGCGCATCGTGAGGTCAGGAAACTACATAAAAGGTTGAGTCTTTGGGAATTGGGTGTGATTGATATAAAGGTTGAGTCTTTGGTAATGGTGGGTTTTTTCAGAGGAAGAAGAAGAAGAAGAAGAAGAAGAAGGTGAGTTGTTCAGCTGGTTCGTTTTGTGCCGTGAAGGACTGAATGAATTAGCGTGCTTCTGGTAAGTTTTTATTTTTGGGGATTTATTGGTTTTCTTTTACGTTTTTTCTTTTTCACTTTCCAGTTTGTATGTGGCAATTTGGCGCCTGTCTAGTATAGCTTTTTTGCTTCGGATTAAAACAAAATTACTGTAATTTCGCTTTTCTTTTTTCTTTTGTAAAATAGTTGCTCTAAGTTTTTAAATTTGTGTGGTTGATGTAATAATAAGCATGAAAAAAAAAATTCCTTTCCTTTTTATTTGTTTGGTGGTCTAGAAAAGTAAAAATAAAGAAGTGGAATAAAAAAAGAGAAAAAAGAATGGAAGGAAATAAGACCTATATAATTATGTCATTATAATAGGAGGAGTGCCAAACAAACACTGGACCTGGAGGTCCATTGGTTTCATTGGGTTAGGTTTTGACTAATTTATTCTGATACTTAATTTACCAATTCCCTATAAGATAGTAACTCCTTACTTACTCAACATTTTCAATTCAATTATCTTAATACTTTCTTAAAAAAGATGAATTTGACCTTTTCTATTTTTACACTAAATTCAAGGAACGTCCAAAACAAGCACCAAACTTATGATTCGCCAAGCCAAGAAACCCTAATCAAAGTCATTTTCTAATTTTAATTAAACTACAAAATTTCTCTTTCATTTCCTTCATCGATAATAACTTAATTATCCGTCTCTTTCAACAATAATGACTTTATTAATTTTTTTTTCCGTATGGAAAAGGATATGTTATTTGACTCATTGAGGAGGATAGGTTCATTTGAATAAGGTGCATGGTCTTGACTCAATCTTGCTAAGCCCCTTCTGCCGCCGCATTAGTTTCTAATTCACACTGACCTTTTATTTTCCAGTCAACATTTGGAAAACAAGCCCAAAGTAACGTAGACGATCGATTACTCACATTACGTGACCTGAATCTCCCGCACGTGCAGCCATTTTTTCCATTAAACCATGATTTAGAATTGGATTAATTGTCATTTAATGATAATTAAAAAAACACAGAGTGTCTGCATCAAAACTGGGTGAGAAACTGAGAATAAACCAAGTCAAACATCTTGTTCAACTAACTAATCAGATTCCACGTGTGGAAAACACAGTTTCCACTTCTATTATTAGATTCGATTTTACAGGTTGATTACTTTCCCACAAAATACAAATCAGTAAGTAAGAACACAGATTATATAATCCAGAGGAATTAGATATTTAATGGAGGAAGATGGGGAATATATAGTTCTAAAACAGCCTGACCAATAAAATCTATGTGTAAGAATCTTAGAAAAACATTATACAACGTGGTTTTCGACCACAACCTTCTGTCATTGCCCAAAAACCAAACAAAGAGTTTCACATGTGCCACGAAGTTTCCATGTGGCTAGCTGGGGCATACTCCTCATCCAGTTTTGTCATGGAGATTCATGGATCATGAACCATTTCTATTGCTTTTGCAGCAAGAAAAGGACGGTACTTTCTGTGTCGAAAACCTCTCTCAATGATCGGTTTTGAAGGCACTTAAAGTCAAACAAATGAATTTTGGAAGATAATCTATAGGACCAAATCTTTACTGTAGAGATATCATCCTTGTCTCAAGAGAGCATATACATTTACTAAACTACAAGGTGGAAAGAAGGCAAGTTACAGAACTGAAACTACCAGAACCATTCAAACCTGGCATCGACAGCTTTAACGTTAGTTTGTACAAGGGGAATTCTTCCGAAGAGGGAGATGAGATCATTGAGGCACTTGTTGCGACTCTTGCTGTGCCTTTTCAGACCGCTAATTCCTGAAGATCCAAGCTCGTACATCTTCCCTGCATAGTTTGTGTCCCCACCAACATAAACATCAAATTTGCTAGAGGGACAAAATTAGACATGAACTTAGCACCAAAAGCTCAAGATTACAATGGCACAGTTCAGTTGGGCCAAGAACAGATTCCAGTCTTATTGTGTAAAAACACTATATATTTGCTGATTATTACTTCCTCTTTGCAAAATCGTATGTGAACATACAACTAAAACTAGCCTCAGTATCATTTACTTTATGCAAACTACAACTAATAATTAGAACTTCAGTTTCCAAGTATTGCTTGCTCAACATAGGTACATAAAGTGAGGGAAAATGTAAAGGGAAGCAATTACTGCTAAACAACCGTACAACACACACATTAAAGGTCCAGACCATGCCTCTGATATTCATATAATTGTAATACACTTCAAATCATCTACTTAAGTTTGCAGTAACAGATGCTCCCTTATCCAATGCAGTTAATTCGATGACAATTTGAGTAACAACTTAGGAATCGATAGTCATATGATTAAATATGCCTTTTGTCTATTATTCCTGATCTCTAAGCAACTTCCAAAAATAGATATCCTTAAATAAATTGATGCTCAAGTAGAGTATATATTACCATATCATACCTCAAGAGTATATACAATTGATGCTCGTTTAAGTTTTAACATTTGACTTGCTATCTCTCTGTTTTATCTGTCAAGGTGGACACGAACAATGCAATGTTCTGCAATATTTTGACTTGATATTTGGTGTTATTCCATTGAAAACATCATTTCGTTGAGTAAGACAAACTTCGTTTCTGTTCTGATTTCTTTACAATTACAGGTAAAGGTAAGTTTTACAAATGAGTGAAGAAGTTTTCAAACAAGTAAAATGTTTCACACAGTGATGGTTTCACTCAATTTGGGGTGTCCGAATATGCATTGGACAAGCTATTGTATAGGTTTATTCATTAGAGTGGTTCACAAGTCATAAGTTATTATTTCATTTTCAATATCTCCAAAAAGAAAAAATCTAATTGTTTCAGTTTATATAGAGAGAGCAATAGCCTTATTTCTGCCAAAAGACAATCTAACTATAGTCATTTGGACATCAACACAAAGCCTGAGTCTTACATCCAAATTAATTTGCAGATATATAAATGTCAAGAAAAGGAAATGCGAAACCTACCTTTCACCCAAATCGGAGGTGCACCGGTGGCATTAGCAACAAGCAATGACATAGCAATATCTTCACAGTTTCTGCATAAACACATCAATTCAAAGTATAAAACCAGTGGCAGCACATAAGCAAATGAGAGCTAATAGCCATATGTCACATATGTTTTTATATCTACCTTTCCCTGGTGACATAATCACGAATGGATGCGGTCATATCGTAAGTATACAAATCCAAGTATTTCCTATGAAAGAATGCAGCTTTCGGAAGCAGCATGCTGTATGTCCCCATCCACCAAACTGACCACCATCCCTCATACTCATAATTCGCCACGCCACTCTTCTGTATCAATTTCCATCCAAACAAACAGATCAATCAAAAAAAAAAAAATCGAAAACACACAATCCATCACCATTTCCCTATCAAAACATTTCAAACTACACTAACCTCCTCATCAGTCCAATGCATTCTCGGAGTGAACCCAACCATACCATTCGGCGCAGAATGCCAAACTCCGAAAGCAAAATCCAATGTGTCACACGAGACAATCACATCATCATCAACCGAAAACACAGCATCAGTTTTCATCCCCTCAATCGGCTTAAACCTATTGTTCAAATCCTCATCCTGCCTCATCCCAAACCTAAAGTCAAGTTTTTGAGCCGCTCTTGATTTTGAAAACACCATCTTTTCAAGACGAGCCTTCATTGTTTCTGAGTGTGGATCACTATCAGACCACACCACATGAATAGCAGAAACCCCATCACACGTGGCATAGTGAGCAACCGATTGTTTCAAAGCAGAGCTTTGCTTCCATGTGTTTATCAGAACAGTGAATCCACCACCCCTGAAGATTTTTGATTTATCAAAACCGAAATTGTAGTATAAATAAAATGAGGTTTGAGTTTTGATTTGTACCTTGGAAATGAGGAGTTGGGTTGGGGAGGGAGCCAGCCCATGAGAGAGCTGAGCCTGGAGGAGAGGAAAACGACGAAGCAGAGAAGGAAAACAGAGGCGACGAGTCTGAGCTTGCGCGGGCAAAAGAGGTGGCGGAGACGCCGAAATGGCGGGAAGCGTGGGCTGAAGAGGGGTCTGGAGGCGGCTTTGGCTTTGGCTGGGGAGTAGAATCCGCCATTCATGTCGGAGGAGGATATGGCTGCGGCCATAGCGGCGGTGGGGGCGGAGTCGTGCATGGAGATGGTTGTGGACATTGGGAAGCGTTACGGTTTGGGAGATCGGACGGTGGTGGTGTTTGGGTTGGAGGTTGACATTGTGAAGATGTGAGGGTGGTGAAGAGAGAGAGGGGAGTTGAGTACTTCGCCACTGCGTACCGGAGGGAGAGTACGTGTCCCAAAAGGCGGTTGTATTTGGGGAAAGCTGGGTGGGGGTTGAGAGTTGGGCCGGATCTGATAGTTGAGAAGTAATTGAGTAAGGCCCGGTCCAACAAAGGACAAACAAGATATGTTTTCAAGTCGGAAGCCTTATTAGGGACTTGGGTTGTTTGTGCGCGGTTATCGAATGATTGAAAGAGCAGAATCAGCAGATTATCAATCGGGTTCTATTACTCGTCAAAACAAACAAAATTAGAGGGTAGACTGAGTTTGCAGGCCTACAACTCTCCAATGCCTAAATCAGATATATATGAGAATATTGATAGAGTAAGGGTATGAATTGAAAGAGTAGTTGCTTGCTTGGTATAAATGAGAGTGAATGCATGTAGTGTGGGTTAGGGAATTGTCTCTTTTCCATTTTTAATGTGGGACTAAATATGGCTTACTAAAATTGGTAATGTGAGGTTAGAACCTCCACTTGACCAAACCGCAGGGGTGGTTTCGGTCAACGCATTTGTCGGGGCCTGGGCCCACATTGTAGAGTTGGATCCCAAGTGTCTCATAGTGGGCCATACTCTACTCATATTAGGTGTCTAGTCAATACTTGCACCGTTTACACTTGGAAAACAAACTTCTCACCTAAGAGAGCTCTTGACTAAGGACTTGGAGAACTTGTTCATACTAGTTATGTGCTGAGTAAAAACACCACAAATACTCAGCCATCAAACCAGGCGGGAGCAGAGTAGGGCCCACTGACACACTTGTGACCCAACTCTACAAGGTGGGCCCAAGACTCGACTCATACATTTACTGGTACCACCCCTAGGGCCCGGTCTAGTGGAGGTTCTGATCTCACATTACCAATTGTAGTATGCCACATTTTGAAAATGTCCATCTAGTCAGTTGTTGACCAAGAAAATAATGTTCAATCGTTGTTGGATGACAGAGAGAATTATCATTAAGTTGAGGTGTTTTATTTTCCACCCTTAGATGTAAATCTAAAGGTTATTGAGTATACATTTTTTGGTCAGATGCTGGCCAGGTGAACATCACTGTGCCACATTTAGTCTCATATTAGAAATGGAAAGGAGACAAGTCCTAACCCAATATATATATATATATATATATATATATATATATATATATATATTTATCCTATCTAGAGCGGAGCTCCGCTTTGAAAATTAACGTGTGAAGTTCGAGTTTTGGGTCACATCTAGTCAGTTGTTGACCAAGAAAATAATGTTCAATCGTTGTTGGATAACAGAGAAAATTATCATTAAGTTGAGGTGTTTTATTTTCCACCCTTAGATGTAAATCTAAAGGTTATTGAGTATACATTTTTTGGTTAGATGCTGGCCAGGTGAACATCACTGTGCCACATTTAGTCTCATATTAGAAATGGAAAGGAGACAAGTCCTAACCCACTCTATATAAGTATATATATATACATGCATTCACTCTCATTTATGATAAGCAACTACTCTTTCTGTACCCTTACCCTGTCAATATTCCCATAGATTTCTATCTTTGGCATCAGAGAGTCGTAGGCCAACAACCTCGATCTACCTTTTGACTTTGTTGGTTTTGTCTACTCTCTCAGTAGTTCTCAGTCTCCCCGGGATCCATGCAAAAACTGGGATCTAACCTATTAATCGAATCCAAACCTTAACGACCAAAAAATATGTAATTTTAGTGGTTCATTGAAGCGAACCTCATAGTGACGCTATTTCATTAGGGTTTTAATCGGGATTAAAATGCCCCTTTAATAGTTGGTTTAATGTGAGTTCCTAGCATTAATTGCTTTTCTGTGGGCCTGCGATCGCCCATTCTTGTTCGATAATAGGACCTGCAATCGGGACAAATCATCTGCCTAGGTTCGTGATGAATACCTGCGTTAAGCTCTATTGACTGATAGAACTGAAATATGTGCAAACAACCTAGTCTTTCTTTATAGGGAACCAAAATGCAATTATTAGATCCACCGAATCAGGTGCTGCACTCCTGTCTGCATCTATGATCTCCTTAATTATGACACTTGGAGAAGTTGAAGGAAGACAAGCAATTTAGGACTACTAAGTCTGTGACTCTAGCTAGAAAGTAGAAGTTTAAATTGAATTAGCCTTATCAAGAAATCCAGACCACTGTTCATCTTGGCAAGTCCAGGAGACAAGATCATTGAGGTGCACGTAGAGAGCCAGCCCGAATCCAGTTGTGTACCGTGGAATCTTGGATGGCTTTGTTATTACATATGGTCCTCCCCCAAAGACGGAAATGCTAGAAGCCTAGAACCCTTTTGGGAAAGGCTTTTCTGGCACTAACAATAGAGATAATGATGGTTCCATTTTAGAATCTCGCTAATTCATAAACCCACCTCTGCAAATCTCACATCTCCAAGAGTCCTCTTCTGCAAACCATATAATTCGAATGAGACCATGAGAGAGCTATAAGATTCCATTGTTTGTTCACTCATCCACCCAATAAGCGGTTCTTGCCTTTTCTCTACTCAAACCTTCTCAAACCCTATATCAATCAGACAATCACAGTTTCTTCTCATGCCACTACTTGGTATGCTCTGCTCTCTCTCTCTCTCTCACATTTGTTAATGCATGCAATGGCAATTGTGTGCATGAAAACCCCAAATCACCACAAAGAAGATGACCAAATAAAGCCACTAGTCTTCTGCACCTCGTTTCTCCGGTACGCGACAAGAAGCCATTCTTAACGCAGCAGAACTCGAAGTCCCACTCATCGACTCGGGCGACTTCCTCTCCGGCAATGAGAACCGCCAAACTCGTCGGCGAGGCCTGCCAAAAGCAAGCCTTCTTTCCCTGTGGGACTTGGAGTTCTGGTGTGTTAGGACATGGCTTTTCGTCGTCGGCCCAATTTATGTTCTGATGTGTGTTCCTTTCGTCGACGTCAAACATGGGTAATCCTGTACGTTTTTTTTTTTTTTTTTTTTTTTTCACTTTCCAGTTTGTATATGGAAATTTGGCAGTACAGCAAAAAGAAAATTACTAGGTTTTGCTTCTTTTTTGGTAAAGAAGTTGCTCCAACATTCTTAGATTTAGGACCAAAGTCATTGATTAATGCAGATTGTGGTGTACTGATTAGGCATAGGAAAAGCCATTGTTTAATGTTCCGACATTACTAAAATCTTAGAGGACGTTGGTCCGGGTTGAGAGTTGGGCCGGGTCTGTAGTTGAGAAGTAATTGACATCCATTGAGTAAAGTCCGGTCCAACAAGAACAAATAAGACAATTTGGCATTTTACAAACATTACTCACTTGCAAACTGCAATGCAAGAAATCCCATGGGCTTTGAAGATGTTGCCAACACAGGCTCATTTGCCTAACCAGAAATAGTCTCTGCAGAAAAGGAACCAAGGGGAGCTAAACCGTGTGCAGCTCCATTGCCATCTTGATCCAAGAAGGAAGTATTGGCGTCCATGAGAGACATTACATTCATCATAAAGCACCATCACATTCATAAACAGTATTAGCCTAGTGATGTGGCCTTGCAAGAAGCACACGAGCCCTCAAAGCCAAAAACTCCACTGCCGCAAGCGCCAACAGTCACAATTCAACTTTATACTCGCAGGTGGACTGCCGGTTACTAAGTTGACTTGGTTGCCTCCTCGGATACACAGGTTGAACCCGCAAAAGTCGTCAATTAATATTAGTACGATCCCTCTGAACATTTAACCTTGGATCACCACTGCCACCTCTCCAAACAATTGTATTGCTTGCACTCCCAATACTACACAGCAACACCAGTCACCAGACATCAACTACTTAAACAAAGGAAATTGCTATAAACATCCCCAAATAACACAAAATTTCAAGCATTTTATTTAACCGTTTTGTACCTTGAATTTCAGCTTTGCCTTCTCTCTTGGATCTGTTCAACGAAACTACTAGGACACTCATATTGTCACAACTTCCACGGACCCAAAGCAAGTCTTCTTGAAGAGAACAACCACAACCTTCTGTCATTGCCCTAAAACCAAACAAAGAGTTTAGCATGTGCCATGAAGTTTCCATGTGGCTAGCTGGGGCATCCTCCCCACCCAGTTTTGTTATGTTTAGATTAATGGATCATGAACCATTACTATTGCTTTTGCAGCAAGAAATGGAGGGTACTTTCTGTGCCAAAAACCTCTCTTAATGATTGGTTTTGAAGGCACTTAAAGGTTAAACAAATCAATTTTGGAAGATAATCTATACGAAACTGTTTAGATATATCATCCTTGTCCCAAGAGAGCATATACATGTACTAAACTACAAGGTGGAAAGAAGGCAAATTACAGAACTGAAACTACCAGAATCATTCAAACCTGGCATCGACGGCCTTAACGTTAGATTGTACAAGGGGAATTCTTCCGAAGAGGGAGATGAGATCATTGAGGCACTTGTTGCCACTCTTGCTGTGTCTTTTCAGACTGCTAATTCTTGAAGATCCAAGCTCGTATATCTTCACTGCATAGTTTGTGTCCCCAACTTAAACATCAAATTTGCTAGAGACATAATTAGGCATGAATTTAGCACCAAAAGCTCAAGGTTACAACGGCACAGTTCAGTTGGGCCAAGAACAGATTTCAATCTTATTGTGAAAAGGCAGTATATTTGCTGATTATTACTTCCACTTTGCAAAATCGTATGTGAACAAACAACTAAAACTAGCTTCAGTATCATTTACTTTATGCGAACTACAACTAATACTCAGAACTTCAGTTTCCAAGTATTGCTTGCTCAACATAGGTACATAAAGTGTGGGAAAATGTAAAGAGAAGCAATTACTGCTAAACAACCGTACAACACACATTAAAGGTCCAGACCATGCCTCTGATATTCATATAACTGTAATACACTTCAGATCTTCTACTTAAGTTTGTAGATGGGACAAAAACCCAAGTAACAGATGCTCCCTATCCAATGACAAATTGAGTAAAAACTTAGGAATCGATACTCATATGATTAAATATGCCTTTTGTCTATTATTCCTGATCTCTAAGCAACTTCCGAAAACATGTATCCTTAAATAAATTGATGCTCAAGTCAAATGGAAAGTACATATTACCATATCATACCTCAAGAGTATATACAATTGATGCTTGTTTAAGTTTTAACATTTGACTTGTTATCTTTCTGTTTTATCTGTCGGGGTGGACATGAACAATGCAGCGCTCTGCAATATTTTGACATGATAATTGGTGTTATTCTATTGAAAACATAATTTCGTTCAGTAAGACAAACTTCGTGTCTGTTTTGTAAAGAGGTAAAGGTCAGTTTTACAAATAAATGAGGAAGTTTTCAAACAAGTAAAAGGTTTCACACAGAGGTCAGATCAATAGCAAGTTAGCAACCAAAGTTAGTGATGACTTCACTCAATTCCGGGTGTCTGAATAACTGAATATGCGTTGGACAAGCTATTGTATAGGTTAATTTTATTCATTAGAGTGGTTCACAAGTCATAAGTTATTGTTTCATTTTCAATATCTCTAAAAAGAAAAAATGTAATTGTTTTAGTTTATATAGAGAGAGCAATAGCCTTATTTCTGCCAAAAGACAATCCAACTATAGTCATTTGGACATCAACACAAAGCCTGAGTACTCTTACATCCAAAGTAATTTGCAGATAAATAAATGTCAGGAAAAGGAAATGCAAACCTACCTTTCACCCAAATCAGAGGTTCACCGGTGGCATTAGCAACAAGCAATGACATAGCAATATCTTCACAGTTCCTGCATAAGCACATCAATTCAAAGTATAAACCAGTGGCAGCACGATCATAAGCAAATGAGAGCTAATAATCACATGTCACATGTACATGTATATCTACCTCTCCCTGGTGACATAATCACGAATGGATGAGGGCATAGCATAAGTATACAAATCCAAGTATTTCCTATGAAAGAATGCAGCTTTTGGAAGCAGCATGCTATATGTCCCCATCCACCAAACTGACCACCATCCCCAATACTCATCTTTCGCCATGCCACTCTTCTGTATCCATTTCCATCCAAACAAACACATCAACCAAAAAATAAAAAAAAACACACAATCCATCATATATCATTTCCCTATCTAAACACATTAAACAATGCTAACCTCCTTATCGATCCAATGCATTCTCGGAGTGAACCATAGCATCAGGCGCAGACTGCCAAACTCCGAAAGCAAAATCCAATGTGTCACAGGAGACAATCACATCATCATCAACCGAAAACACAGCATCAGTTTTCATCCCCTCAATCGGCTTGAACCTATTGTTCAAATCCTCATCCTGCCTCATCCCAAACCTAAAGTCAAGTTTTTGAGCCGCTCTTGATTTTGAAAATACCATCTTTTCAAGACGAGCCTTCATTGTTTCTGAGTGTGGATCACTATCAGACCACACCACATGAATAGCAGCAACCCCATCACACGTGGCATAGTGAATAACCGATTGCTTCAAAGCAGCGCTCTGCTTCCATGTGTTCATCAGCACCGTGTGTCCACCACCCCTGAAGATTTTCGATTTATTAAAACCGAAATTGTTTGGAGACGCTGAAATGGAGGGAAGCGTGGGCTGAAGAGGGGTCTGGTGGCGGCTTTGGTTTTGGCTTTGGCTGGGGAGTAGAATCCGCCATTCATGTCGGAGGAGGATATGGCTGCGGCCATGGCGGCGGTGGGGGCGGTGCCGCTATGTTCTAAAAGTCGCCATCGGCCTTACTACAGGTCTCGTCTGTTCTTGTTGGACCGGGCTTTACTCAATTAGTTCTCAACTACAGGCCGATGGAACACCCTTATGTCCAAGCAATATGTTGGCTACCCTGCAAGCCATGTCATCTGATAAGGCATCCCATATTCCATCATTAGTTAGAATCAATCAAGTACTCATCCTCATCTTTCTATATTAGACGTATAATGTTCTATTGTTACAAAATGGTTTGAAAATGTCATTTGTGACCTACTAATTTGCAATCAATAACCAAAGAAACATAGCGGCAATTCATGCATTCTCTCAAAGCTCATGTAGCGATTTGGTGCATCAGTTCTTTGCAAAGTGTGGAGACCTGCATGCAAATTACAGCATCTCTTCTTAAAATGTAGATTCTCAGTGCTAGAATAGAATTGAGATTAGTGAACCTCAAGACAAGAACTTAAATAAGGCTTAAAACTATATCAATTCTTCCAGAAAAAAAGAATAACCGAATATGAGAATAACACAGGGAAAGCAATGGAGACCAGACAACAACAAAACTGTTGAAGGAATATCGATTTAGTGTGCCTTATCAAACTGGGAGTAGCAATAGGAGAGAAGGTTCTAGATTTCCCAATCCAACACGGATTGGTATTCCTTGTAACATTAGAACTAGCACTTTGTAATCCCTATATATAGGGCTCCTATTCTCAATAATAAGAACACATCTCTCTCATCAATCTCTCTCAAATATATTATACTTAGACACGTTATCAGCACGACTCTAACCACAAAACTGAAAACCAAAACTCATTCACAAAGCAGCCCCTAGCCCGAGCTAGCCGAGCCTTCGCTGCAGACCGAGCTCCCGTGTGCTTGCAACCTTGCACAGCAGCCCCTGCTGCCCCTTTCCTGCAGCCCTGCGTTCCAGCCTGCTGCCACCGAAGCATCCCTGCTGCGCAAACAAGCCAACGCACACCCACTGCATCTTTTTCCTGTTCCTGTGCACACCCGTCTTCTTGCAAGCCTCGAAACGTCTAGTTCGGAAGCTCAGATCGAAAAACTTTCTTCATCAAAGTTGTTCGTCTCTGTCGCTTCCATCTAACCTCCGAATTTCAGCCTTATCGGAGTCATATTGAGATCTGTACACCAATCGAGGTACAAGCTGTTCAGAACAGAATCTACTCCGAATTTTCACCAAGTAAGTATTCAAAAGAGTAAGTTTTGAAGTTCCTATAATTCGGAATTTATATTACTTCTTCTTTTCTCGGGGACTTGAAAACCTCCCTTCTTCTACATCCCACCTTTCTTATAACGTGGGTTCGATCATTGAAAAGCGGAATCGTGGGGATTCACGCAATTAACGAACTAAGAGCGTTCGTAAGACTTCGAACTAAGAGCGTCCGTAAGCATCGATTTATGACCATATAAACATCATTGTTTCGGTCTAATCCAA
>BDJD01000116.1:36797-53296 GCA_002564525.1 Rosa multiflora | reverse complement strand
GTTATTTTTATCCCACAGGGTTTTTGTTACCTGGCAAGGTTTTTAACGAGGCAACGGATGAAGCGTCACCACCAAGTTTGAGCGGCACAAGGGGGAGTGTTGAAGGAATATCGATTTAGTGTGCCTTATCAAACTAGGAGTAGCAATAGGAGAGAAGGTTCTAGATTTCCCAATCCTACACGGATTGGTATTCCTGGTAACATTAGAACTAGCACTTTGTAATCCCTATATATAGGGCTCCTATTCTCAATAATAATACACATCTCTCTCATCAATCTCTCTCAAATACATTATACTTAAACAAAAACCAATATATACCTATATGCATAAGTAATGTACCGACTCTCCACTCATCCCCTGCCACTCCAGCAACTCAGTCTCTCTCTTTTTATCTTCCTCGATCACATAGTTCACCTAGCCAACTCAAGCAGCTGCATGAGGACCCTAACATTCCTCCTCCTGCCGAGCACTCCTCCCCATGCATTGCTGCCTCCATTGTTTCCCTGGTGACTCCAATGACTCCCTCCCTCTCTGTTTCGTTGTCTCTCATAAAAAATGGGAGTTGTTCCATACCACTGATTGTCAATGATTGTGCATTCCTCAAGTTTTCAGGAAAATTTGAAAGTTTTGAGCACCCATCCAGATGAAGCTGTTGAAGGTATTGCAAATTATAGATACTATCCGGAAGAGAGACAAGGCTTGTGCAGTCTCTCATACTTAATACATTAAGCCCATGAAGCAGTTCAATTGATGAGGGCAGTTCTTTAATTGCAGTCTCATCCAAATTAATTTCTGATAGCTCCATCATAACTTCTGAAATGTTGGGAAAATTCTGAAGATTTGAGCAGCCAAAAAGTTGAAGTGTCTTAAGAGATTTCATATGGATGCTGCTCGGAAGAATCTTAAGTTCTCTGCAACCTTTTAGATTTAAGAAAACAAGATTTCTCCGATCGAAAATGGATGGGTGCACCTCGAATAAACTTGTACAACTTTCAAGAATCAGCTTCTCAAGCTTCGTAGCCTCAGTCAAGTCAGGAGTGTTCTTAAGATATGGACAGTGACTTAAATTGATGAATTTCAAGTTTCTAAGAAGCTGCATATTAAAACAAACAGGGAAACGCAGGCATCAAATAACATAAAAGGTACCTAAACCTTAATTTCCATCTATAAAGATATCTACGTAAATGATGATTATACCTTGGTTCCTTCACAGAGGTGTTCAATGAGACTACCACGCATGTCTAGCTCAACAAGATTCCAGGGGTGAAAATTGGATGGCAAAGACCTCAGAGGGCATCTATGCCAGATGAGACACCTCAACTCATGAGAAAGAAACTCGAAGTTTTCACTCACAAGTTGTTTACGACCTGGGAAGTCATCAAGGATTTGGAGCAGTCTTAGTTTCTTCATTTCAACAAAAGACTTTGCGCTTAAGTTTACCTCTTTTGAGTTGGACAAATCAAGGTTTATAGCTTCAACCGCATTGGTAACCTGAATAACCAAAAAACTCTGATAAGCACAAACAAGGAGAATCATATTTAAGATCATAAAGTCAATACAGAAATCCTAAGAATTTCTAAATTTCATTCAAGCCAAAGTTTTTTGTATGATATTAATAAAAATATCTCACCCGATTTTCAGATGACAAACAATAAATCCCATCATTACTCCATAACCTGCTGCGTTCCCCAGGACCGTGAAGAGATTCTAGGCGGGCCCTTTCACGACCAACTTCGTGTATTGAATCGTACATTTTGAGAGTCCCGTCCCAATGTGAGATAGTTAAGAGAGATCTATCAATTAGAACTCTTAATCCACTATAGGGAAAGAAGCCACAACTAAGCAGAATTTCTGTTACAGTCATTTTCCCTTCCCTTAAAGAAACATGCTACATCAAGAAATATGATCTTCTCTGAATGATGTAGGTCATCAAAGCTTTTAAAAAACACATACTCAACTCTCCTGTTACCGCTGTTAGAGTATATTTCTATTCCTTTCAAGGCAACTTCCCACTCTTCGATACTTTTTTCAGAAAGAAAAAGTGCTAAAGGCAGACATTGAGCACATTCAATGGCACACCGTGAGAGAAGATCGTACTCATCCGAGGAATTGATTGTTCTGAAAGCAAAATGCGTGAAGAGTTTAAGAGCTTCATCATCTAATAGCTTGGGACAATATTTCTGACATCCACTCATTATATATTGTTTCCTCTCTAGTTGTTATAATGATTCTACTCCCACAACCAAATGAATATGGTTTTCCAAGTAAGGCTTCAATCTGGGTAGTATTAAGTACATCATCAAGAACGACTAGAACTTTTTTCATACCTAGTTTTTCCATCATCATATTGTAACCTGCATTCAAATTGCCTAAACTCTGCACCTTTTCAAGATATTCATCATTCAAAGCATCGAATTCAAGATATTCATCATTCAAAGCATCAAATTCATCAGCAAGATCGAGGAAATCAAATTCACACCTTAAATCTTTTGCTGCAAATCCAACTCCAACTCCAACTCTCCATTTGCTGGACAAAGTTTCATGATTTGCCACGTTTTGGGAGTTAGACGAGTCGCGAAGGCAGAAGAGAACTGAATGTCTGCTGACTGCTATAGCTTGCAACCTAAATCAGGTTTCGTCAGCAGTCATTGAAATGGGAAAAAAAAAAAAAAAAATCTGGGCGTTCGCGTTTGACGCCTTTGTCAGCCCCTCGTCGCCTTGGCACTGAAGCTGATTCACTATAAAGGAGAAATTGCGCCTTTTAAGCGCCTTTTAAAACATTGTCCTTCCCCAGACTCTGATGAACTTCCCTCCCCCGAGACTCCAATGACTTCCTCCCTCTCTGTTCTTTTGCTTCTCATTGCGGGTGGGAGTTGTTCTATACCACTGATTGTCAATGATTGCATATTCCTCAAGCAGTCAGGAAAGTCAGTAAGTTTTGGGCACCCAGACAGATTGAGAAATGTAAGGTGTGCCAAACTACAGATGCTGTCCGGAAGAGAGACAAGGCTTGTGCAGTTTCTCATACTTAATACATTAAGCCCCTGTAGCCGTTCAATTGAAGAGGGTAGTTTTTTAATTGCAGTCTCATCTAAACGAAGCTCTGATAGCTCCATCATAACTTCTGAAATCTCGGGAAACTTCTCAAGGTTTAAGCAGCCAGAAAGGTTGAGGGTCTTGAGAGAATTCATATGGATGCTGGCCGGATGAATCTTAAGTTCTCTGCAGCCTTCTAGACTTAACAAGACAAGGTTCTTATGATTCCAAATGGATGGGTGCACCTCCAATAAAATTGTACTACCATCAAGAATTAGCTTCTCAAGATTCGTAGCTTCCGTCAAGTCTGGGATCTTCTCAAGACGTGGACAGTGACTTAAATTGATGAATTTCAAGTTTCTAAGAAGCTGCATATTAAAACAAACAGGGAAACGCAGGCATCAAATAACATAAAAGGTACCTAAACCTTAATTTCCATCTATAAAGATATCTACGTAAATGATGATTATACCTTGGTTCCTTCACAGAGGTGTTCAATGAGACTACCACGCATGTCTAGCTCAACAAGATTCCAGGGGTGAAAATTGGATGGCAAAGACCTCAGAGGGCATCTATGCCAGATGAGACACCTCAACTCATGAGAAAGAAACTCGAAGTTTTCACTCACAAGTTGTTTACGACCTGGGAAGTCATCAAGGATTTGGAGCAGTCTTAGTTTCTTCATTTCAACAAAAGACTTTGCGCTTAAGTTTACCTCTTTTGAGTTGGACAAATCAAGGTTTATAGCTTCAACCGCATTGGTAACCTGAATAACCAAAAAACTCTGATAAGCACAAACAAGGAGAATCATATTTAAGATCATAAAGTCAATACAGAAATCCTAAGAATTTCTAAATTTCATTCAAGCCAAAGTTTTTTGTATGATATTAATAAAAATATCTCACCCGATTTTCAGATGACAAACAATAAATCCCATCATTACTCCATAACCTGCTGCGTTCCCCAGGACCGTGAAGAGATTCTAGGCGGGCCCTTTCACGACCAACTTCGTGTATTGAATCGTACATTTTGAGAGTCCCGTCCCAATGTGAGATAGTTAAGAGAGATCTATCAATTAGAACTCTTAATCCACTATAGGGAAAGAAGCCACAACTAAGCAGAATTTCTGTTACATAGTCTTTTTTCCTTCCCTTAAAGAAACATGCAACATCAAGAAATATGGTCTTCTCTGAATCATGTAGGTCATCAAAGCTTTTAAAAAACACACTTTCAACTCCTCTGCTAGAGAATCTTTCTAGTCCTTTCAAGGCAACTTCCCACTCTTCGATACTTTTGTCAAAAAGAAAAGATCCTAAGACTTTAAGTGCTAAAGGCAGACGTTGAGCACATCCAATGGCACGCCGTGAGAGAAGATCATACTCATCTGAGCAATTGATTGTTCTGAAAGCAAAATGCCTGAAGAGTTTAACAGCTTCATCATCTAATAGATTGGGACAATATATCTGACATCCACTCATTATTGTTTCCTTTCTAGTTGTTATAATGATTCTACTCCCACAACCAAATGAATATGGTTTTCCAAGTAAGGCTTCAATCTGGGTAGTATTATGTACATCATCAAAAACGACTAGAACTTTTTTCATACCTAGTTTTTCCATCATCATATTGTAACCTGCATTCAAATTGCCTAAACTCTGCATCTTTTCCTTCAACATTCCTGATAGAAGTTTTGCTTGCATATATACTGCCCCATGCTTCGTGAAACCTTCGTTGATATTCTCAAGAAAGCAACAGTGTTCAAATTGAGGAGCAATTTCATCATAAACAGCACTAGCAATGGTTGTTTTGCCAATACCACACCTTCCAAATATTCCAACAGTAAGAACAACATCCACCTGAAGAGGACATAATAGCGTCTGCATTTGATTTATGTGGCGATCCATTCCGACCAAACAATTGGTTGCTGATGATGGTGACCTCATCAGATGTAAGGGAGAGAATGGTTGCTTTATACCACTTCCCTGTACTTCAAGATCCAGCAAGAATTCTAATCTCCCCAAGTTCTCGGGCAGGTTATGGAGATTCAAGCACCCTGAGAGATTGAGACCTGTAAGGTATGACAAATTACAGATATTGTCAGGAAGAGAGACTAGGCTTCTGCAGTTACTCATGTTCAATAACATAATCCTCTTAAGCCGTTCAATTGATGAGGAAAGGCCTTTGATAGACGTTCCATCCAAATGAAGCTCTCTTAATTGTTCCATATCTTCTAATATTTCTGGAAACACCTCAAACTTTGAACAACCAGAAAGCGTAACGAATCTAAGGGACTTGAGTAGAAAAAAGCTGCTCGGCAGACTCTTAAGTTCTCCGCAATCTTCTAGCCTCAGAGTAACAAGGGAAAACCTCCCGATAGATGTTTTATCCCAACAAAGCTCTTCAACAAATTCTGGAAACACCTCAAACTTTGAACAACCAGAGAGAGTAATTTCTTTAAGATACATGAGTTGAAAAATGCTGCTCGGAAGACTTTTAATTTCTCCACAATATCTAAGGATCAAAGTTCTCAGATTGCAAAGATTTTTTATTGACGGGGGCAGTTCTTCAATTGCAATGTTGTCTAAATGAAGCTCTGATAGGTAGCGCATACTCGGTAAAATCTTTGGAAACTTCTTAAGGTTTGAGCAGCCAGAGAGAAAAAGTGATTCAAGAGATACCATATGAATGCTACTTGGAAGAGTCTCAAGCTCCTTGCAATCTCTTAGACTCAAGACTTCAAGATTTCGAAGAGCTGAAGTTGACGGCAAAAACTCTTTGATAGATGTTCCATCCAAATGAAGCTCTTTTAGTTTTTCCATATCTTCTGCCCCCACAATTTCCGGAAACACCTTAAACTTAGAACACCCAGAGAGAGTAACATATCTTAAGGACTTGAGTTGGCACATGCTGCTTGGGAGACTCTCAAGTTCTCTGCAATCTTTTAGGCTCAAAGTGACAAGTCCCTTAAGATTTTTAATTGATGGAGGCAGTCTTTTAATTGCAGTCATATCCAGACAAAGCCGTGGTAGCTCCTCCATAACTTCTGAAATCTCAGGAAAGTTCTCAAGATTTGAGCAACCAGAAAGCTCAAAGGTCTTAAGACGTTTCATACCGATGTGGCTTGAAAGAATCTTAAGTTCTTTGCACCCTTTTAGATTCAAGAAAACAAGGTTTTTAAGTTCTGAAATGGACGAGTCAACCTTCGATAAACTTATACAACCTTCAAGGTTTACTTTCTCAAGATTTATTGCTTTTGTTAAATTGGGGAATTCTTCAAGGTATGGAGATCGACTTAAATTGATGAATTTCAATTTTCCAAGAGGCTGCATGTGTCAAAAACCAGGAAAGCACGCATTATATAGCATACAAGCCATCCAAAATCGAAATCGTAATTGCATTCTAACGTACTGTAAATGACGTGTACCTTGATTCCTTCCCAAAGTTTTGTGATACTGCTGCAACGCATGTCAATGTCGACAAGATGCATTGGGAAAAAATGTGATGGCAAAGACTTCAAGGGGCATCCATGCCAAATGAGACACCTCAACCTCTGAGAAAGAGACTTTAAGTCCCCACTCACGTGTTGTTTGCACTCCTCACTTGGATTGTATAATTCCTCACTTGAACTGTAATAATCATCAACAGAGTCTATAGAGCGGTTATAATGAATTCTGAGCAGTCTTAGTCTTTTCATATTAACGAAAGCTTCAATATTTATGACCACGTCTTTTGAGCCGGACAAGTCTAGGTCGATGCTTTCAACTACTTCCATCCCCTGGATAACCAACAAGGTGGAAATTACGTGAGTGCAAATATGCAAAGCATTATTTATAAGGTTTATACTTATTAATACATGTCTCCTATGAATTTGATTTTGGTCAAGGTGAAAATTTCTACCAAAGAACATTATGTGGAATACACACACACAGAGTCATAAATCTCACCGTATTCTCAGTTAACATCTCCACGATCTTATCAGAAGTGGTCAACCTACTGGGTGGTCTCGATTCTCGACGCACAATTCCCAAAGCCATGTCTTGTAGTAAATCATGCATCCCCAGTACCTCAGAGTGGTATCCAGATGTAGTTACAAGAGCTCTATCGACTAGAACTCTTAATCCACTTGTGGGAAACAAGTCGCAAGCTTCCAGAATTATTGTTGCATAGTCCTTTTTGAGTCCTTTAAAGAAACATGCAACATCCAGAAATATTGTCTTTTGTGGATCATCTAGTCCTTCAAAGCTTATCATCAGCACATTTTCAATGTCCGGGTGCTGGAATTTCTTTATTTTCTCAAGCTCATCTTCCCACTCACCGATACTTTTGTCACGAAGAGAAGCTCCCAATACTTTAATTGCTAAAGGGAGCCCTTGGGCGTATCCTACGGCATTGCTTAGAAGATAATTATGCTGTTCTGAAGGTTTAGCATACTCTCTAAAGAGTTCAAGAGCTTCTTCATCTCCTAGATACCCAGGATCGTAGTTCAAATATTCACTCATCAAGTGCTGGTCTCTAGTTGTTATAATGATTCTACTCCCACAACCAAATGAGCGATTCTTTCCAAGTAAGCCTTCAATTTGAGCTGATTTGTCCACATCATCGAGAACAAGTAAAAGTTTTTTCTTCCTAAGCATTTCCATTATCATCTCAGAAGCCATATTCGAAGTGCCTAAAGTCCGCACCTTTTCCTTCAAGATTTTGGATAAAAGCACTTCCTGCATTTGTCCTTCACCTTTTTCCTTGAAATTATGCCTGACATTTTCAAGAAAGCAACAAGCATCAAAGTTACTAGTGAATTTGTCGTAAACAGCTCTAGCGATTGTTGTCTTGCCTAAACCGCCCATACCCCATATGCCAACAGTGCGGACATCATTCCCCCCAGGACTTAATAGGACTTCCATTTTCTGAATATGGCATTCCATTCCAACCAAGTGATTGGATTCACTTTCACTTGACCAGGTCTTTATCAATTTTTCAAAAATATCTTCAACAACAAGCTCAATAAGCTCGGCATCATCCCTACCAAATTCGAAAACAGTATTTGTAAAAAATCAGACTAACCGCTCAAATAGTCAAAATCCCGGCAACATAAGGTTCATGAAAGCATGATTTGTATTATAATTTCGAATGAAAATTAAAGTTTAATGCCGAACAAAAACTAATGGAATTCAGAAAATTACCCATATGAGCGTGAATCCCAGCCAGACAAATCAGCGGCTCTTTTTAGAGCAGATTTCCACCTCTCCAACACTTCTTCGCTTTCCCTACCATCTTTCACATATTTGGCAAAAGCATCCTCGAATTTTCCCTTCTGATAACGGACATTGGCCGGATCTACTTCGTAAAAAACCGGCACCACTATTTGCTTCTTTGTATCCATGCATTCTACAATTTGGTCCAGTTCTTTCAAGCACCATCTTGAAGAAGCGTAGTTTTGAGAGAAAACTACAACCGAAAGCTTTGAGTCCTCAATAGCCTTGAGCAGCACCTGAATGACTTCACCTTTTGGGAGCTCTTCAGTGTCTATGAAGGCGGTGAGTGATTTCCGTTCCAGAGCTCTGTGAAGATGGCCTACGAAGATCTTGCGAGTGTCTGGCCCTCTAAAACTCAGGAACACATCGTATTTCCAACTGCGGCTACCGAATGAATCAGCAGCAGCCATTGATGAACAAGCTAGCACAAGATCGAAGCTGGGGTATTTGATCAAGTAGGCTAATGCGAGAAATGAAGTTGAAATTCGGTTTTCTGATTGGAACTGGAAGGCTTGCTTCTTGTTCTTGTTGGATTTACTAGCAAGCTCAAGAGTCAACACCCGCCTAGTGGGCGTTTTTAAAAAACAATGATTAGAGATGGGTCCGTTGGTCACGTGCAGGGCACGTGTTATTCTTTACTCACTTCTTCAGCCGTTGGATCTATGGCTTTTCTTACAAATTTCAATGGTCAGGAACTACTCCCATTTATGATTTGGATTCTTCGAAGTTGGAACACCGGCTGACCTATTTTTGTCTCATTCATTTTTTTTTCGATGACATGCATTTTTTATTTTTTTTATTATTCAGCTTTTCTTCTTCAATTTTTTTTTTAAGGGAATTGAGTGTCACTGCAGTAAAAAAATAAAAAAATGTGGGTAACAATACAAAGTGACCACCCATGCAAGGCACGTACAAGTTCTATCATTGCTTACTACTTAGGCCATCTTCAATAAGGAGGTCCAAATGGCTAAATCCTAAAATATAGCCGTTTTTTCATCTCCAATAACAAATTATAAAAGGGCCAAAGGGCTGCTAAACTGGTGGTCCCACCATCTACCAAAACGTGGAGAATTATGGGCTGATAGAGGAAGACCAAAAAATGACCATGTGGCAGCTTGCCATTGGTTGAAATGGAACCAATTTAATTCCCAACGGTCAAATGTGCATCAATGGTTATCGATTAAACATTGATTCACATAATTGCAAATCAATAGCCAATATTATATGGCTGTTATTTACACAACTGTTAGTTACTTTTTTATTTTTTCAAATGTGCATCAATGGCTATCAATAAGACAATAACATAGATACCTCATCCAAACATATACTTAAAAAAATTAATTTTAGTCTAAATTAAAATATTATTATAATACAATAAGATGATAAATTTGAAAAACATAATTTAAAACTATAAAATAATTGCAAGGGCTAAAATTTAGCCCTACCTTACTGGAGATGGTTCACTATTTCATGAATAAAAAATAATATTTCTGAGGCTAAATTTCAGCCCTGACCCCAATATATCTCTCTCCTACTGGAGATGACCGTAGGAAGCCCTAAAGCTACATGTGTAATAACTTAGGAATAATGTTGGAGACTAGGGCTGGGATTTGGAACAGTAAAACCGAAGGAACCGCACTGAAAGTCTCGGTTCGGTTCGGTTCTATTACATATGTATACACATTTTTTTCGGTTCGGTTCTGGTCCTTGTTTTTAAAACATCCTTGGAACCGAATTACATATGTCAATGTATAAGTGGACATTAGTGGTGAGCTTATTTCTGTAAAATAGACCATTTCTCATGTGATCAGGCACACACTTAGCCTTCCAAATGCGATCAGAGCCTTTCATCTTATCTCATAATATCCTATCCATTCGATCAAAACCATAAAATGTTATCTCTTCGACTCTTCCCTCAAACTCTCACTCTCTCAGTCTCCATCCTAGAAAGTAGAAACACAAACGGCGCTCATCCTCGTCTCGTCTGTTGCTCGTCCTCGTCCTCATCTCGATTGTAATAGAAGATCAAAACCCAGACGACCTCCCTCAAAGTCTCACTCTCTCAGTCTCCTTCGATTTGTGTAAGCTTTCATTTTTCTCATTCTACTCTCATCGCTCTGCAATTTCCTCAGATCTGTGAAATCTGACTACTTTTTCCTCCAGCGAACACAGCTGAGTGCAGATCAGCGAACACAGCTGCAACCAGCAACCAGCAACCCGTCTCCGCCAATCCGCCTCTCCAGTCTCCGAGCTCCGCCTTTAGGCTCTAGGTATCTCACTATCTCTCTCTCCCTCTCCGAGCTCCGCTCCTCCTCTTCTTCTCTTCTGAGTTTCTGAATTCTAATACCAACTAATCTGTACAATTGGGTTCAATACTTGGATTTCCATTTAATCTTGTGGGAAATGGGTTCGATTTTGAATGGGTATAGTTGAAATGGGTTCGATTTGACGATTTCCATTTGATATTTTGATCTTGATGGTAATTTTAGGTTTTTAACAAAGATAATGTTGCTAATTAACTGAACATCACATCAATCAAAATTGATGTTTTTAGTTTACTATTTTTGAATATGGTACAAGAAATTAGTTTTAAAATCTATGTGATTTACTGTTTTGAGTTTTGACATTGTGCAGACCATGAAAAAAAGGATAGAGAGAATGATAAGAAGGGCAAGAACACTATTGCTACTGCATCTGCATCTGCACCTAGTGGTAGAGTAACCAAAAGTTCTGAGGCTTCAGCTTCAGCCCCTACAACCAAGAAGAAAAGGCAGAAAAAATGATTCAATTCACTCAATAATCAAGGCTGCATAAAGGTCTGAACATTTTTGCTTCATTTGAAGTTCTCTTTTTTTTAAAAAATTCTCCTAATACCAGTAATTGCATATTTGTAATTTTCTATGTAGATTTAGTATTGATGGAAGGCTGGAAGCATTGTTGGCTTGTTGCATTGAGGAAGAGGAAGCTTTGCTGGAAATATGTTTGCAGTTGTGCACTTTGATGAAATATTCATGGACTATTTCAATTTTAGGTTATTTGTTTCAGTTTGAGACTTTGAATTGCTCAGTTTCAGACTTTCAGTATTTTAGTTTGCTGCAAATTGATGCAGCTGCATTGTTCAAATTGGACAGTTTATTGTTTATTTTTATTTGCTGCATGTGAGACTTTGAGTTTGCAATTTATGCGTGTGAAACTTTGAGTTTGTAGTTGTATTGCTGGAAATGTGTATTATTGCAGACTTTGAGTTTGTAGTTGTATTGCTGGAAAGAGCTTGAGTGTTTGTGTTTGATAGTTTGAGAGTTTTGATTGTTTGATAGTTTAATGCTTTCATCACTTTCATGCTTTGACAGTTTGGGAGTTTGCAGGAAATTGCTAATTTGCTATGTTGATGTTGATTGTTGAATATGTATATTGTAGATACTGTTTTGAGTTTGAATGAGTGAATAGATTGTGATATATTGAATCATTTGAATGAATGTATGGAAATCAGGAAAACTGAAAACTGGAAAGTAGAAACTGCTGAAAAGTAGTGTTTCTATATGGAAAAACCAAGGAACTGAGTTTGGAACTGAAAAACCGAGAATGGAACCGAATTGAGATTGGAACCGAAAAACCGAGGAACCGACCCGAGCATGGTCGGTTCGGTTCTACATCGGTTCTTGATACAAAAAACAGCAAACCCGAACCGAAAATCAATTGTCGGTTCCGGTTCCGGGTTTAGTCCTTGAAATTGCATAACCGACCCGAGTCCAGCCCTATTGGAGACTGTACCCGAAGTTGTAGATGATGATACATTTGACCGTCATGTTAGAGCATTTTCGAGTTTGGAACTGAAAAACCGAGAATGGAACCGAACTGAGATTGGAACTGAAAAACCGAGGAACCGACCCGAGCATGGTCAGTTCGGTTCTACATCGGTTCTTGATACAAAAAACAGCAAACCCGAACCGAAAATCAATTGTCGGTTCCGGTTCCGGGTTCAGTCCTTGAAATTGCAGAACCGACCCGAGTCCAGCCCTATTGGAGACTGTACCCGAAGTTGTAGATGATGATACATTTGACCGTCATGTTAGAGCATTTTCCCTCTCTGTGACCACCCATGAGACATCATAGTTGCCACGAATGCAAAGCAGAATCAGCAGCAACCATTTATTGATAAGCACAAGATCACAAGTGGTCAAAGAGCGATGAGTGGCCTAAAGCCGGATTTGAAACACTCGATTTTCTGATTGGAACTGAGGGCCTAATATGAGAACCGTACCTGTGCTTCTTTGACCAAAGAACAGAAAAAGATGCTCTGCTTAGTGTGGCGCCACTGCGCCAGTAATCTAATGACTATCAACATGATGCATTCATTTCTTTATTTTCTCTATCAATAATACACAACTTGCTTATTTTGTTTTGGTTGACCCCAAAAAACTTTTGTATGAATTGGTTGGCCACCTAACAACAAGTGTGAAGAAAGGTGACCTGGTCTGGTAGCTTGCACCATTGAGACTGGTTCCAAGCGTGTCATATATACTGATAAGTGATACCCCATGAGCCTGAAGAAAGAAGTACATATTCTCGGAGTCTCAGACTGTCAGACACAACACAACACAGCAATACAACAACATACAGAATATCATAGAACTGGCAGCTTAAATATACTATAAAAGCCATTCGATGTCAAGCAACTATGAATTGTTCTAATTATTAAGTTTATGTGGATTCTACGGTTTAGTACACATATTTTGCTTGTGTTCTAATGCTGACCACTAACTAGAAGATTATGGTAAAAAGCAAAGGAGCCTAACTAGAGAGCTTCAATTTCATGGCTCTTTTCAGAAAGATTGTTTTTATTCACAAGAAGAACAAGTTGGAGACTCCAAAGACCCAAGTTGATTTGATTATAAAAAGTAGCCAAAAGAATTGAACTGGTTTTGACTAATGGTGGGAATGGACCGAGGAATCAAATGACTACGAGACAGTGCACTTCTCTTTTCGATTATTTTAAGGAAAGGGACTCCTTTTAGTTTTACCAAGGCAGGGACTCCTTTTGAATTGTAGGTACAACCGCAAATCAAAAGATGTTCATAATTGGCAGCTTGCAGTCTGTAAGAAGTAAGGCCCATATTATGGTCACAAGCAGAGCCTACGTGAGGTAGCTACAATTTCATGGCTCTTTCCAGAAAGATTGTTTCTTCAAAAGCAGAAGACCTTAGAGACTCCCAAAGCAATCTGTTGTTAAGTGGACATTAGCACAAATCCTTGGACCTTAAGGTAATTTGCAGAATTGAAAATGTCAACCAAACTTAAATGCGAAACTACGTTTCACCCTATTGGAGGAGCACCCAAGTTCACCCTATCAGAGAAAAACCCAAGTTGATTTGATGACAATATGTACAGGGTATCTAAAATTCATATTAACTTATAATACTGTCTCTTCACTCCTGATATTAGCAAGAGGAAAATTCTAAAATACCAATCTTTCTGGAGTTAGAACTCGAGCAGTCAGAGCAGTCTAGTTATAGAGATGTACTAGAGGGTTTATTTAATCAGGTAGTTTCAGTTTTTAAGTTTTTACAATTTGAGTTGTTAAGCTAGAGTGGATGTCAGTAATGCAATGGCCAGGAAAACTCAAAGGCTGCAGAGCAGCTCTTTGTTCATTGTATTGAAACCCATATTTCCATTCAGTAAGAAACACTCCATTTCCCTATGGGTTCCTTGACAGGTGAGGGGCTCAAAAACATTATTGTTGAATGAGCAAGTTATCGAACAATAAGGAAAAGGTAGTACACAAGTTTCATACAAGAACCAAGATCAATAACAACCAAAGGTATTGATGAGTGCCAGAAAGAGTTAATAGTTAAAGGAACTCATAACATTGGTTCCAATATCAAAACATCTAAAAGATATGAGCTTATAATAGAGTAGTAGACTTCATTGACTCCAAAAGGATAAAAAAAAAATTAGAATAATTTGGGCACCAACACAAATTCTGAGCCTCATGCAGCCTACTTTGCAGATATATAAATGTCAAGAAAACGAAATAGCATTATAGCAATGCTACCTTTCCCTCCGAGGGACACCAGCGGCATTAAGAACAACGAAAAAAATGGCATAAAACATATCTTCACAGTTTCTAAATGAGCACAGAACATCACAATATAAAAACCAGCCCATGAGCAAATGCTAACGAACCCAGAGATCCAAAAGAAAAGAGAGGCAATAGTGTATTCCATATGTAGATAGAGAATTAGACATGTACCTCTCACTGTTTCTATACACCTATACAGACCACAATCCACAATCCTCCATGCTTAGAATTTGCAACGCCACTGTTCTGTTCTTGCAACACAACAAAACATGAATTAAAACAAAAACTGAGCGACCAAAACAATATTATCAAGTAAATGGATTCTAATTCGAGGAACAAACCCGAATATAGTTGATGCTTGTTTAAGTTTTAACATTTGACTTGTCATCTCTCTGTTTTATCTGTCAAAGTGGACATGAACAATGCAACTCTCTGCAATATTTTGACTTGATATTTGGTGTTATTCTATTGAAAACATCATTTCGTTCAGTAAGACAAACTTCGTTTCTGTTCTGATTTCTTTACAATTACAGGTAAAGGTAAGTTTTACAAATGAATGAAGAAGTTTTCAAACAAGTAAAAGGTTTCACACAGAGGCCAGATCAATAGCAAGTTAGCAACCAAAGTTAGTGATGGCTTCATTCAATTTGGGATATCAATACAATGCCTGAGTCTTACATCCAAATTAATTTGCAGATATATAAATGTCAAGAAAAGGAAATGCAAATATACCTTTCACCCAAATCGGAGGTGCACCGGTGGCATTAGTAACAAGCAATGACATAGCAATATCTTCACAGTTTCTGCATAAGCACATCACTTCAAACTATAAATCAGAGGCAGCACATAAGCAAATAAGAGCTAATAGCCATATGTCACATGTGTATGCATATCTACCTTTCCCTGGTGACATAATCACGAATGGATGAGGCCATATCGTAAGTATACAAATCCAAGTATTTCCTAAGAAAGAATGCAGCTTTCGGAAGCAGCATGCTATATGTCCCCATCCACCAAACTGACCACCATCCCCCATACTCATATTTCCCCTCGCCACTCTTCTGCATCCATTTCCATCCAAACAAACACATCAATAAAAACAATTCAAACATTCAATCCATCACCATTTCCCAATCAAAACACTTCAAACAACAGTATCCTTCATCAATCCAATGCATTCTCGGAGTGAACCCAACCATAGCACTCGGAGCAGACTGCCAAACTCCGAAAGCAAAATCCAATGTCTCACACGAGACAATCACATCATCATCAACCGAAAACACAGCATCAGTTGTCATCCCCTCAATCGTCTTGAATCTATAGTTCAAATCCTCATCCTGCCTCATCCCAAACCTGAAGTCAGGTTTCTTAGATGCTCTTGAATTTGAAAACACCATCTTTGCAAGACTAGACTTCAAATTTTCCGGGGGTGGATCACTATCAGACCACACCACATGAATAGCAGCAACCCCATCACACGTGGCATAGTGAGCAACCGATTGCTTCAAAGCAGTGTTAGCGTGAGTCACGGTTTAGTATTAGGAATGAAATATATTGTAATTATTTCGTAGTATAGAATATATTGTACTTACCTATTATATTCTTGTAACCCTCTTTATATACCTCTACTGTGAGATGAATAAGATATCAAACAATTTACTCTCTAAGTCTCGTCTTGTTTGAGTTGGTATCAGAGCAAAAATCCGGAAGGGCTTTGTCTCTTTAGTTCTTTTTGTCTCATTCCGAGGATTTGGTACAGAACCAAACCACTTTGTTTAGGTTTGATTTTGTCGTCCTCTAGTGTTTATCTGGTCTTCGTCTCCTTAGAGACCGACTTGCTTCCCTATCAATCCAAACCGGGTCCACTGTGTCAAACCAACCACGCCGGTGTTCTAACCTCCACATACTGCCGGCTCCGTCTGTTCTGACCATCTTTGCCTTCCTTTCAGACCGGATTCCTTCCCCATCCAGACCGGCTTCGTCTCCAGTCCAGACCGCCACCGTTTTCCGCCGTTCAGATCCAGTTGCCGGCGTCGTCCCTTGATTCCAGTCCGTTTCTCCAGATCGTGCCACAGCCGGAGGTCCAGATCGTGCCACACCGGCCGTGCCCAGATCGTGATCCCTCTTCTCCG
>BDJD01000116.1:8122-33205 GCA_002564525.1 Rosa multiflora | reverse complement strand
AAGCATCAACAAGGGAAAGTAACAGCTCTAATTATTTATGTGGCTGATATGGTAATCACTGGCAATGATACTGTTGAGATGGATAGATTGCAGAGACAGCTAGCCTCTGAGTTCGAGATGAAGGACTTGGGTGAACTTATGTACTTCTTAGGAATTGAGGTAGCCAGGGGGAGAGAAGGAATCTACTTGTGCCAGAGGAAGTATGTTCTTGACTTGCTAACAGAGACAGGTTTGTTGGATTGCAAACCTATTGATACTCCTATTGAGCATAATCATTGTTTAGCTGAGTATCCAGATCAGGTACCTACTGATCGAGCTCGCTATCAGAGGTTAGTTGGATGCTTGATTTATTTGGCTCATACTAGACCAGATGTTGCATATGCAGTGAGTGTGGTGAGTCAGTTCATGCATAACCCGAGTGAAAGTCACATGGATGCTGTTATGAGAATTTTAAAGTACCTGAAGTCAGCTCCAGGAAGGGGAGTATTGTTTTCTAGACATAACAACATCCTTGAGGTCTGTGGCTTTACAGATGCAGATTGGGCTGGAAATATTACAGACAGGAGGTCAACATCAGGTTACTTTACCTTTGTGGGAGGTAATTTGGTTACATGGAAGAGTAAGAAACAGAAAGTTGTGGCACGATCTAGTGCTGAGGCCGAGTATAGAGGTATGGCTCACGGAGTGTGTGAATTGCTGTGGCTGAGAAATCTGGTACGTGATCTGGGTTTCAAACTCAAAAGTACTATGCAGTTGTATTGTGACAACAAGGCAGCCATTGACATATCACATAATCCAGTACAACATGATCGTACTAAGCATGTGGAAGTTGATCGTCACTTTATAAAGGAGAAGCTAGATGCCAAAATTATTAGTTTTCCTTTTGTTCCGACGGAAGAGCAACTTGCAGATATACTTACCAAAGGAGTTTCTAGGAAGGCGTTTTATGACTCACTAAGCAAGTTGGGCATGGTCGATGTGTATGCGCCAACTTGAGGGGGAGTGTTAGCGTGAGTCACGGTTTAGTATTAGGAATGAAATATATTGTAATTATTTCGTAGTATAGAATATATTGTACTTACCTATTATATTCTTGTAACCCTCTTTATATACCTCTACTGTGAGATGAATAAGATATCAAACAATTTACTCTCTAAGTCTCGTCTTGTTTGAGTAGCAGAGCTTCGCTTCCATGTGTTCATCAGAACAGTGTATCCAGTATCCACCACCCCTGAAGATTTTTGATTTATCAAAACCGAAATTGTAGTATAAACAAAATGAGGTTTGGGTTCTGATTGTACCTGGGAAATGTGGAGTTGGGTTGGGGAGGGAGCCAGCCCATGAGAGAGCTGAGCCTAGAGGAGAGGAAAACGACGAAGCAGAGGAGGAGAACAGAGGCGACGAGTCTGAGCTTGCGCGAGCCAAAGAGGTGGCGAAGACGCCGAAATGGCGGGAAGCGTGGGGTGAAAAGGGTCTGGTGGCGGCTTTGGCTTTGGCTGGGGAGTAGAATCCGCCGTTCATGTCGGCGGAGGCTGTGGCGGCAATGGGGGCGGCGTCGCGGATGGAGATGGTTGTGGACATTGGGAAGCTTTAAGGTTTGGGGGATCGGACGGTGGTGGTTTTTGGGTTGGAGGTTGACATTGTGATGATGTGAGGCCGTGAGGGTGGTGAAGGGTGAGAGAGGAGTTGAGTACTTCGCCACTGCGTACCAGGAGATGGCAGCTGGGAATTGGAGGGAGAGTACGTGTCACAAAAGGCGGTTGTATTTGGGGAAAGCTTAGGGGTTTCAGAGTTGGGCTGGATCTCATAGTTGAGAAGTAATTGAGTAGGGCCCGGTCCAACAAGGATGTTAATGTCTAAGATTTAGCGGTAGCTAAATCTTGGTTAACGCTGGTCTGATGGGCGGACCGTTACTTGTGATTCTCTTGTGATTCCCGTTATCTGTCAAATGAAATACAAAGGGCGTTAGAGGGAGACTGCGGTTGGCGGTCTTCTCTTCTCCGATGCCTAAGTTAGTCAATGTATTTGTGTTGACAGCATAACAGTAGGTAAGTAGTAAATGCGTAATTAATGAGAAGAGAGAAGTAGACCTTTTATAGGTGGGGAAGAGACTGACCTCTTCCTTGTTTTCGATGTGAGACTGACATGCTTCAGTTCCTAACTTCTGATGCTTCAGCGAGATGATCTTGGCTCGGCGCGTCAGCGGTGATCTCGAGATGAGCCGGGGCTCGGGCAGTAGCCTATTTGGCTGTGCTTCGGTAGGTCATACGCTCGATGGTAGTTGGCACCGCTAGCGGTGGTATGAGCGTGGCTCAATGTAGCTAATTATGCTTGGCAAATGCTTATGTAAGTACAAAGGACAAACAAGATTTGAAAAACATTAACAAGTCAGAAGAACTAATAATAAGGTTTGGGTTTTGTTTTTGCATGGATCCCGGGGGACTAAGAATGAGCAGATTATCAATCCGGTCCTATTACTTGTCAAAACAAATAAAATCAGAGAGTAGACTAGGATTACTAGCCTACGACTCTCCAGTGCCTAAATTTGAGTAAGAGTATGGATCGAAAGAGTAGTTGCTTGCTTGCTATAAATGAGAGTGAATGTATGTAGTGTGGGTTAGGGACTTGTCTCTTTTCCATTTTTAATGTAGGACTAAATGTAGCTTACTAAAGTTGGTAATGTGAGGTCAGAAGTTAGAACCTCCACTTGACTAGGCCGTAGGGCGGTTTCAATCAGCGTATGTGTCGGGCCTTGGGGCCACATTGTAGAGCTAGATCCCAAGTGTCTCCTAGTGGGCTCCATTCTACTCCCATCCGGTGTCTAGTTAGTACTTACACCGTTTTTACTTGGAAAGAAACTTCTCACCTAAGAGAGCTCTTGACTAGAGACTTTGAGAACTTGTTAATACCAGTTATGTGCTGAGTGAAAACACCGCAAATACTCAGCCATCATACCAGGCAGGAGTAGAGTAGGCCCACCGAGAGACACTTGTGACCCAGCTCTACAAGGTGGGCCCAAGACATAAACACATACACTGACTGGTATCGCCCATAGGGACTAGACTAGTGGAGGTTCTTATATATCTCACATTACCAACCTTGGTAAGCCACGTTTAGTCTCATATTGGAAATGGAAAGGAACAAGTCCTAACCCATTATATATATACATGCATTCACTCTCATTCATGGTAAGCAACTACTCTTTCTATACCCTCACTATGTCAATATTCTCACAGTCGTAGGCTACAACCCTAGTCTACCTTCTGACCTTGTTTGTTTTGACAGATAGTGGAACCTGATTGATGGCTACTCTCTCAGTAGTGCTCAATCTCCCCGGGATCCATGCAAAAACAGGGATCTAACCTATTCCATAGAATCCATGCCTTAACGACAAAAAAAAAAGAGTAATTTATGTGGTGCACTGAAGTGAACCCCATATAGTTGACATATAGTTGGTTTTATGTGAGTTCCTAGCATTGATTTTCTATGAGCGGGATCGACCATTCTTGTTCGATAATAGGACCGGCAATCGGGACAAATCATCTGCCTAAGTTCGTCATGAATACCTACGTTAAGCTATTGTCTGATAGAACTTAAATATTTGCAAAACTAATCTCTGTTTAAGAATAATATAATTGAGAGAGATTGATGAGAGAATTGTGTATTTCATTATTGAGAATAGGAGCCCTATATATAGAGATTACAAAGTACATGTTCTAATGATACAAGGACAACTATTCCGAATAGGACTAGAAATTCTAGAACATTCTCTCCTATTACAATCATGGAACTACTCTTAGTCTGATTAGGCACAAAAAGCTGATTTCCTTCGGCAATCTCTCTTTATAGGGAACCAAAATGCAATTATTAGATACCTGATCAGGTGTTGGACCCGTGTCTACCTCTATGATCTCCTTAATTATGACACTTGGAGAAGGTGAAGGAAGGTAAGCAATTTAGGATTACTGTGAGTCTGTGGCTCTAGCTAGCGGCTTCTAGTAGAAGTTTAAATTGAATTAGCCTTATCAAGTAATCGAGACAATTGTTCATCTTGGCAAGCACAATAGACAAGATCATTGAGATGCATGTAGAGAGCCAGACCTAATCCAGTTGTGTATCTTGGATGGCTTTGGCATTACATGTGGTCCTCCCCCAAAGACGGAAATGCCAAAACCCATTTGGGAAAGGCTTTCTGGCACTAACAATAGAGACAAAAATGGTTCCATTTTAGAATCTCGCTAATTCATAAACCCACCTCTGCAAATCTTACATCTCCAAGAGTCCTCTTCTGCAAACCATATAATTCGAATGAGGAGAGTAGGAGACCATGGGAGACTCCATTGTTTGTTCACTCATCCACCCAATAAGCGGTTCTTGCCTTTTCTCTACTCACAACTTCTCAAACTGTATATCAATCAGACAATCACTGAATCACAGTTTCTTCTCATGCCACTACTTGGTATGCTCTGCTCTGCTCTCTCTCTCTCTCTCACACACACACACACTTGTTAATGCATGCAATGGCAATTGTGTGCATGAAAACCCCAAATTCACCACAAAGAAGACGACAAAAAAAAGCCACGAGTCTTCGGCACCTCGTTTCTCCGGTACGCGACAAAAAGTCATTCCTAACGCAGCAGAACTCGAAGTCCCACTCATCGACTCGGGCAACTTCCTCTCCGGCAATGAGAGCCGCTAAACTCATCGCGAGGCCTGCCAAAAGCAAGCATTCTTTCTCTGCGGGACTTGGAGTTCTGGTGTGTTAGGACATGGCTTTTTGTCGTCGGCCAAATTTATGTTCTGATGTGTGTTCCTTTCGTCGCCGTCAAACATGGGTTGGGATTTGCACCTCTTTTTCTTTTTCACTTTCCAGTTTGTATATGGAAATTTGGCAGTACAGCAAAAAAGAAAATTACTAGGTTTTGCTTCTGTTTTGGTAAAGAAGTTGCTCCAACTTTCTTAGATGCAGATTGTGGTGTACTGATTAGGCATAGGAAAGCCAACAACTCCACTCCCACAAGCGCCAACAGTCACAATTCAACTTTATACTTGCAGGTGGAGGGCCGGTTACTAAGTTGACTTGGTTGCCTCCTCGGATACACAGGTTCAACCCACAAAAGTCATCAATATAAGTACAATCCCTCTGAACATTTAACCTTGAATAACCACTGCCACCTCTCCAAACAATTGCATTCCAAAATCCAAATACTACACAGAAACACCAGACATCAACTAGTTAAATAAGGAAATTGCTATAAACATCCCCAAATAACACAACATTTCAAGCATTTTATCTACCACTGTGCGCCTTGACCAAACAACTGCAATTTCAGCTTTGCCTTCTCTCTTGGATCTGTTCAAATCAACTACTATGACACATATTGTCCTAAACTTCCACGGACCCAAAGCAAGTCCTTTGCGAAGAGAACAACCAATCTGGTTTCATTGATATAATATGATGACAAATACAGTGGATGCTTGGAGCCATTGGGAAAATCCTTATGTCCAAGTCCAAGACGTGTTATCATTAGTTAGAATCAAGTATTACATCTTCATCTTTCCGTGTTGGAAATAAAATGTTGTGACGTAATCACTGGTTTCAAAAAGTGGTCACTGGTCACCTGTTAATTTGCAATCAATGAACAAAAAAAAAACTGCAATTGACTACTCAAGGCAACGGGAGGAGCACCGACATGGGTATTCAGTGAGACAATTCGGTGCATTAGTTGTTTGCAAAGTGTGAAGACCTGCATATGAATCACAAGATCCCTTCAGTCTTCTTAAATTAAAAATTCTCATTTCCTAAAATACAGAAGGGTGGTAAACCTCAATTTCCTAAGCTTGACGTAGGCTTAAGACTATATTAATCATTTTCAAAAAATAAAAAGCTGAGATAATACTGGGAAAACAAAGTATTGGCCATGAAATAAGAAAAGGAAAGGAAAAACCAATTAATCACAAACCCTCCTATACGCCCTTTGGAACGCGCCTCACGCGCCTTCCCCAAATTCCCCTCGCCGTTACCCAACTGCTACACCGACTGGCCCACTGATCTGCCAGGCCCCGGCATCTGCTCTGATATTTTCGTAGCACTGGTGGCGACGCCGGCCTTCATCTTCTCCGCCCTTCCACCGGGAAGCGGCGGAGCCTCTGAATCTCCGATGATACAACGAAAACGTACAAAAAATGGGAATGACATTTCTACTGACCTCAAAGCCCTTCGTATGGAGGATCTCGACTCCACCATCCAGCCCTCACCTCTCCCTCAGCCTGCTCTGAGCTAGGCCAACATGCTGAAAAACCTGATCGATCGCTACCGTACAACCATGACTGAGGATTTTGAATTCACTGATGCTGATTGCACCTACACCCAAGGCAAGCATGGACAGAATGTCTCGTTCTCGGAGAAAGTTCACAACAAACTGGACTTCGATTGGCGCTGTGCGGTTGTTGTCAAATTGATGGGTAAGCCAAATTCCACTAGCACTTTCGATTTCATGCTGAAAGGTTTAAGGCGTAAATGGCAAACTAAAGGTGGCTGGCATCTTATTGATTTGCCGAATGACTTTTTCATTGTCAAATTTAACCTGGAAGATGATATGAATTCTGTCCTGTGTGGTGGACCTTGGATTTTGGCTGGCCAAACCTTGATTGTGAGAAAATGGAGCCCTGATTTTGACCCTATGCATGACGTAATTGGCAAGATGGCTCTATGGGTCAGGATTTGTGGTTTGCCTGTTAAGTACTTTAAGGATTATACTGTTGCTAGGATTGGTAAAATTTTGGGGGATGTAGTCAAGGTTGATCAGGTCACCATTGGACAAGCTAGAGGAAAATTTGCACGGGTCTGCATTGAAGTTGATTTGAGTAAACCTTTGCGCCCTTATGTTGAAGTTGAATCTGTGGCTTATAATGTTGTTTATGAAGGAATCTCTTTAATCTGCTTTGAGTGTGGATGCTTTGGCCATTCCAAAGACAAATGTCCTACTGTGTTTACTGTGCCTGCTGCTCCCCCACATGATGATGGTCCAGAATGTGCTGATAAGAATCAAACCTTGGCTTCTACTGTGAATTATGTCATGCAAGATATGGATACACTTCAAACTACTTCTTCTGTGATCAAAGAAGACATGGGACCTTGGATGCTTATGAATTACAGGAACAAGAAGAAGAATGATGCTGGTGGAACAAAGAAAAGTGTCACTAAGGGCTCTAGATTTGTTGTACTACAAGAGGAAGATGCCAATGTTTCAAATGAAACTGTGACCATAGTTGACAATATTACTAAAACTCCCACCCCCACTATTGTGAAGCTCTGGACAAGTTTCCACGACAAGAAAAAGAAATTCTCTAAAGCTATCTCTGCTAAGTCTGGTACTGTGACAGATACAAAAACCTCTGTTTCTGCTTCATTAAGAATGCCAAAATAGTGGTAGGCCCCAACCCTGGAACAACAACAAATGAGTCAAGAATTCCAATGAAAGATGTCTCCAATAATATTGGCTGCAGTAGTGGTGGGAAATCCACTTTCCAATATCAAAGAAAATCTAAGGGCCTTACCCCTCCTGCTGACAAACACCAATCTCATATCTTCAAAAAACTTTCTTTTGAAAATAATGAGGTTAATGTGTGTGGTAATGGGATTTCAGCCTTATTTGGCCACTGTCCTCCTGAGGAAAATACTGAGGAATGTGATTTGCGTGCTCATATGAATCAGATTAGTGACAATGTTGTGGATACTTCATCTCCAATGGAAAATGATTCTGACAAGTTTGTTGATATGACTTTTGCTGCTAATAGCCTATTACCTTATGATGATTGCTTGCCTTCCAACTCTTTGGAAGGCATGGTTGATGCCTAATCAGGTCTTTGGCCTCTCCTTCTATGCTTTCTCAATGTTTAAAGCTCTATTTTGGAATTCGAGAGGGGCTGGAAGTGAGAACTTTAAAACTGCTATTGCAGATCTTGTTAAATTGCATTCTGTTGATATTTTGGCCATTTGTGAGCCAAGGGTCCAATTCAAGAGAGTTAGCAGTGCTCTTAATTCTCTTGGTTTCCCTGATTCTAGAATTGTTGAAGCTAGGGGCTTTTCTGGTGGTATTTGGTTGCTTTGGGATAAAAATAGAACTCAGGTTGATTTCGTGGATGAGAACTCTCAATCCATATCTGTGAAAATCTCCATTCCTGGCAAGCAACCCTGGTTATTTACTGCTGTCTATGCTAGTCCTACTCGTGTTATTCGAGCCTCATTATGGAATTATCTAGAAAACCTTGCAAATACTGTCAACTTGCCTTGTATGCTCATGGGAGACTTTAATGAGCTTGTTTCTGGAGCTGATAAAAATTGTGGCTCTCTCTCTGGCAGATTTGGTGGTCTTAGAGATTGGATAAACAAAAATGGTATGATTGATATGGGTTTCCAAGGTTCTTGCTACACTTGGAGCAACAATAGAGTGAAAGAGAGGCTTGACAGGGGTTTCTGTTGCTCAGCTTGGAGAGCTTTATTTGCTGAGGCTTTTATTAGGCATTTGCCAAAAACGAGATCTTATCATTGCCCCATTCTCCTCCAGCTTGCCTCCAACAATACTATTAACAGAAATGCCACTCCCTTTAGATTTCAAGCTATGTGGCTCAACCACAACACTTATGATGATTTTGTTTCCAACTCTTGGGACTCCTTTGAGGGTAATTTTCCTAATAAAGTCACTCAACTCTCTTCGGCTCTTTCTAAATGGAACAAGGAGGTCTTTGGTCACTTGTTCTACAAGAAAAAACACATCCTTGCTAGAATTGGGGGTATTCAAAAAGCTAGGGACAGATCTGAGAACCCTTTCTTGATCAAACTTGAAGCTGAGCTTATTCATGAATATGATATTATATGTGAGCAGGAAAATCTTTTCTGGAGGCAGAAATCAAGAGATAAATGGCTCAAAGATGGGGATAGGAACACTAAATTTTTTCATTTGACCACTTTGATTAGAAGAAGAAGAAACAAGATTGAGGGCATCTATGATTCCCAGGGTGTTTGGTCCACTGATTCCATTGTTATGAAAATAATTGCTGTTGATTTTTTCACTAATCTCTTTTCTATTGGTTGTGTTGAGGACATCAGGTTTACTATCCCTTGGCTCTTTCCTGAAATTGATCAGAACTCTCTCGAGACTCTCTGTAGCCCTATTACTCTACCTGAAGTCAAGCAATCCCTTTTCTCAATTGGAGGACTCAAAGCCCCTGGCCATGATGGTTTCCCTGCATTATTCTTTCAGCACCATTGGCAGCTCTGTGCTAATGATATTTTCCAAGTTGTTCAAGCTGCCTTCCTAACTTGCACCATTCCTCCAGGCTTAAATCACACTATCATTGCTTTGATTCCTAAGATTGAGGGACCTCAACATATGGTAAACTTCAGACCCATTAGCCTTTGTACTACTGTTTACAAAGTTATCTCTAAAATCATTGTTGCTCGGATCAGACCTTTAATGAAGAGTTTGATTAGCCCCAACCAAGTCAGCTATGTGCCTGGTAGGCATATTTCAGATAATGTTATGATTGCTCAGGAGCTGCTTTTCAAATTCAAGAAATCTCGAGGTCAGTTGGGTTTTTTTGCTTGGAAAGTTGATCTCTCAAAAGCATATGATAGGCTAAGTTGGAATTTCATTGAAATGGTCCTCTATGAAGCCCAATTCCCTCATAGTTTGGTCAAACTAATTATGCATTGCATTAGATCTGTGAGCTTTCAAATTTGCTTCAACGGTGAGCTTACTGAGTCTTTTCACGGCCAAAGAGGTATCAGACAAGGTGATCCCTTGTCTCCCTACATTTTTGTCTTATGCATGGAAAAGTTGTCTCATCTTATACAGTCTACAGTTGAGTTTGGGAGCTGGAAACCTATCAGAGCCTCCCAGTCTGGACCCCTAGTTTCTCACTTATTTTTCGCTGATGATCTAATGCTCTTTGCTGAAGCATCCTCTTATCAAGCCAGAGTCTTGAAAAAGTGCCTTGATGCCTTTTGCTCTCTTTCTGGTCAAGCTGTGAGCTATGAGAAGTCACTTATCTTTTGCTCCCCAAATACCTGTAGTTCTGTTGCTTCCAGCATCAGCAGCATTTGTGGCTCTCCTCTTACCAGTGACCTTGGTAAGTATCTTGGCATGCCTCTGATCCATACTAGGGTTAACAAACATACTTATGCTGGAATTTTTGATAAAGCTCAAAGCAGGCTTTCTAGTTGGAAAAGCAAGGTTTTGAGTATGGCTGGTAGACTTACTCTCATTCAATCTGTTTCTTCTGCCATCCCAATCTACGCTATGCAGACTGCTAGACTGCCTGTTAGCCTTTGTGATAAACTGGATAAGCTCAATCGTGACTTCACCTGGGGTGATACTGAGGACAAAAAGAAAGTCCATTTAG
The DNA here is from genome assembly GCA_002564525.1 of Rosa multiflora. NCBI lineage: Eukaryota > Viridiplantae > Streptophyta > Magnoliopsida > Rosales > Rosaceae > Rosa > Rosa multiflora. Next base: position 22,798 of record BDJD01000116.1, on the reverse strand, counting down.
TTAGTTGGGATGCAATTTGCCAACCTAAGCAGCTTGGGGGCCTTGGTATCAAGAAAACCTATGAGATGAACAAAGCTATGCTTGCAAAAGCCAGTTGGAGAATATGGCAGGCTGATTCTGGTCTTTGGGCTGCCATTTATAAGGAAAAATATCTAAAGAATGGCTGTTTAACTGATAATGACTACGAACCTCCCCTAGATTGCTCTAGTACCTGGAGGAGTATCTCTCATGGTGTTGAACTCCTTAGAAAAGGTCTCAAATGGCGTGTGGGTGATGGTAGGACAATTAAATTCTGGTATGATATCTGGCTGATTCCTACTGCTCTTATTACTCATGCTCTCCCCAATGCTGTTATTAATCACAATGCTACTATTTGTGAGTTCTGGGATGATTTTGGCTGGAATATAGAGATGCTCTATTCTGTTCTTCCTATTCATCTTGTTGACTTGACTATAAACACTCCCACCGGGTTTGAGGGATGTGGTGATGATATTAAGATTTGGGCTACTACCTCCAATGGCTGCTTTACTGTCAAGTCTGCATATAACTCCATTTTTGATTACTCAAACCCTGCTGATTCTCATTGGAAAATTATATGGAGTTTTGATATCCCTCCTAAACAAAAGACTTTTATATGGGTGATTCTCCACAAAAAATTGTTGACCAATGTTCAGAGAGCTAGGCGTGGTTTCACCAATAGCAGCACTTGTTCTATTTGCAATTCTGCCGATGAGACTCTTCTTCACCTCTTCAGAGATTGTCCCAGAGCTAGACACATTTGGTCTAATATTCCTAAGGCCACCTCCATTTCTAATTCGTTTTCACTTGACTGGCATGGTTGGATCACTGCTCAACTGCATTGTAAGTCTCTGACTCATAAAGGCATTAAATGGTGCAACTTATTTGTTGGTGTCTGTTGGTTTATCTGGAAATGGAGGAATAAACAGATCTTTGACCCAACCTTTATTCTCCCTATCAATCCTGGGAAAGTTATTCTTGACTCTGCTGTTGAATGGAAAATGGCTGCTTTCAAAATCAATGTGTCCAGTAATTGTGATTGTAGTTTGTTCTCTTGGACAAGGCCTCCTGAAGGCTTCTATAAGCTTAATGTTGATGGCACAAGAATTGCTTCTTCTGGTATGATTGGTGCTGGTGGTGTCATTAGAGACCATATTGGCAATTGGATTATTGGCTTCCAGATTAATCTTGGTATTGGTGCTATTCTAGACGCGGAAGCTTGGGGGCTGTACTATGGTCTCAAGATTGCTAGGAATCTGCTCATCTCCAATCTGGAAATTGAGTCTGATTCTGCCATTCTTATCAATCTCTTGCAAAGGTCTGACTTATCTCTGCACCCCCTTGGTTCTCTCATTGATGGCTGTCATCATTTCTTTTCAACCTTGGACAATTCTAGAATCAGTCATATCTTTAGAGAGTGCAACATGACAGCTGATGCCTTAGCCAAAATGAGTATTGAGCATGCTCCTGGTCTTATCACATTTGAGGATCCTCCTGTTCATGCTGTGCATGCCTTCCTGGATGATCTTGATGGGGTTTCTAGACTTAGAAAGACTGGGAATACTGCTGTTCCTTGGTTATTTTTTCTTTCTTGTTGTTTGAGCCTTTGTGGGCTCCTATTGTAACCAAAAAAAAAGAAAAAGATTGATAAACATTCCAATACAATTATTTACTTTTGCCCGTAAATTATCTCTTCTGCGAGAAAATAGTAAATCCCTGGCCCCTTTGCCCCCTTGGTCGATTAATCCCAATTTCATCAAAATTCTCTCTTCACAGTAAGAACGCCACCGCCTTTACCTTGCTTCACTCTCAGGTTCCCTATAAATATTCCAAATTCCACAGGCGATGGTTTCTAAGTAAGAAGGCGAGAGAGCCTAAACCAACAATGGAGTCTCCGTCACCGGAGTCGATATTTCTAGAAGACTTCGGTCAAAAGGTTGACCTTACCAGGCGAAGCCGGGAGGTTTTGCTCAACTACCCCGAGGGAACCACCGTACTCAAAGAGTTGATTCAGAATGCTGACGATGCCGGCGCCACCGTCGTTCGTCTCTGCCTAGACCGCCGCCTCCACGGTTCCGACTCCCTTCTATCGGAGACATTGGCGCCCTGGCAGGGGCCTTCGCTCTTGGCCTATAACGACGCCGTTTTCACTGAGGAGGATTTCGTTAGCATTTCGAGGATCGGAGGGAGCAGCAAGCACGGCCAGGCCTCGAAGACCGGTCGCTTTGGGTAAGTTGTTGATTCTTTAGCTCTCCTCTACTTGCTCACTTTACTTACATTAGGTTTTAATTAGGTCAGGGATAGTAGTGTTGGCGGGAAAAAGAGAGCTGTGTACTGATTTCGTGTGATTTTTTAGGGTTGGATTCAACTCAGTGTACCATTTAACTGATTTGCCGTCGTTTGTGAGTGGGAAATATGTGGTGTTGTTTGATCCCCAAGGCATTTTCCTTCCAAAGGTTTCGGCTTCCAATCCCGGGAAGAGAATTGACTATGTTTCTTCTTCAGCCATTTCTGTATATAGAGACCAGTTCTTTCCTTACTGTGCTTTTGGCTGCGACATGAAAACGCCCTTTTCCGGGACTCTATTCCGGTTCCCTTTGAGGAATGCGGAGCAGGCGGCGACCAGTAAGCTTTCCAGGCAAGAATATTCCGAAGATGACCTTTCTTCCTTGTTGCTTCAACTGTATAAGGAAGGCGTTTTCACATTGCTTTTCCTCAAAAGTGTCTTGCGCATCGAAATGTATGTGTGGGACGCCCAGGACTCTGAGCCGAGGAAGCTTTATTCGTGCTCTGTCAGTTCTGCAGGTGATGATATTGTTCGGCATCGGCAGGCAGTGTTGAGATTTCCCAAGTCGGTAAATTCTACAGAGAGTCAGGTGGACTGCTATTCAGTGGACTTTGTAAGGGAGGCAATGATGGGGACCCAATCACAGAAGAAGACAGATAGGTTTTATCTTGTACAAGCACTGGCATCCACATCCAGTAGGATTGGCAAATTTGCAGCTACTGCTTCTAAGGAATATGATATGCACTTGCTGCCGTGGGCATCAGTTGCTGCTTGCATCACAGATAATTCAGAACAGGTCAGTTGCCATAACAAATTTGTCTATGCCTTTTCTATTTCGTTGAGTTAGTATCAGTCATACTTGTTGTTATGTCGTTTCTTCTTTATAAGATCCAAATGAACTGATACTAGTGAAATGTGATTTTAAACAGAATTATGCTCTTAGGCTAGGTCAGGCATTCTGTTTCCTTCCTCTGCCTGTAAGAACTGGTTTGAGTGTACAAGTGAATGGATACTTTGAGGTTTCATCGAATCGTCGTGGCATCTGGTATGGGGCTGATATGGACAGAAGTGGAAAAATTCGTTCTGTCTGGAACAGGCTTCTTCTAGAAGAGGTTGTGGCGCCTGCATTTACACAACTTCTTCTGGGCATACGAGGACTGCTAGATTCAAGGAAATTGTACTATTCCTTATGGCCAAGTGGTTCTTTTGAAGAGCCATGGAATATTCTTGTTGAGCATATATACAGAAACATTTCTAATGCTCCTGTGTTATATTCGGAACTTGAAGTTGGAAAATGGGTGGCACCTGTCGAAGCTTTTCTACATGATCAGGAAGTTACTAAGAGCAAGGAACTTGGTGAGGCCCTGATTGAGCTAGGAATGCCTATTGTGGGTTTGCCTAACAATTTATTTGACATGCTCTTGAAATATGCTTCCACTTATAGGCAGAAGGTGGTCACTCCTGATACAGTACGTTGTTTCCTCAGGGAGTGCAGATTTCTTTCTACTTTTGGTAAAGCTTACAAGCTTGTATTGTTGGAATATTGTCTTGAAGATTTGCTTGATGCTGATGTTGGGACACATGCTTATAATCTGCCTTTGCTTCCATTGGCAAATGGTGAATTTGGATTGTTATCAGAAGCCTCAAAAGGAATTTCCTATTTCATTTGCAGTGATTTAGAGTTCAGGCTGCTTCAACAAATATATGATAGAATAGTTGATCGGGATATTCCTATCAATCTACTACATAGACTCTCTGCTATTGCGAAGTCCTCAAAGGCAAACCTTGTTATTTTCAATGTTCAGTACTTTCTTCAATTCTATCCAAGATTTGTACCTGCTGACTGGCAGTATAAAAGCAAAGTGCTCTGGGACCCAGAGTCTTGTCATAATCACCCTACTTCTTCATGGTTTGTGCTATTCTGGCAATATCTTCGGAATCAATGCGATAAGTTGTCTATTTTTAGTGATTGGCCTATTTTGCCCTCTACTTCTGGCCATCTGTATAGAGCCTCTAGAGAGTCAAAATTGATGAATGCAGAAAAGCTTTCAGACAAGGTGCAAGGCGTACTTGTTAAAATTGGTTGCAAGATTCTGAACCCAAATTATGGAGTTGAACACTCAGATTTATTTCATTATGTAAGTGATGGTAATGCTACAGGCCTTGTCGAATCCATATATGATGTTGTCTCTTTGAATTGTGGCACCATAGCAACATGTTTTCATAGTCTGGAAGCGGAAGAGAGGGATGAACTTCGTTCATTTCTTCTTGACCCGAAGTGGTATATTGGAGCCTGTTTGAATGAGTCTGCCATACGTAATTGCAAGAGGCTGCCTATCTATAAAGTGTATGGTGGAGGATCTACTCAAAGTTTCCAATTCTCAGATCTTGAAAGTCCGCGAAAGTACTTACCACCGTTAGACATTCCTGAGTGCTTCCTTGGAGCTGAGTTCCTTATTAGCTCAGATACTGAGCTGCAGATTCTGTTAAGATACTATGGTATTGAAAGGATGGGGAAGGCACTCTTCTATAAGCAGCAGGTTTTGAATAGAGTTGGGGAGCTGCAACCTGAGGTACGGAACAACATTGTTCTATCCATTCTACAAAACCTACCACAGCTGTGTGTTGAGGACACATCGTTCAGGGAATATTTGAGAAACTTGGAATTTCTCCCAACCCTGAGTGGTGCTCTTAGATGTCCTACTGCATTATATGATCCTCGTAATGAAGAATTATATGCACTATTAGATGATTCTGATAGTTTTCCCTACGGTCCATTCCAAGAGCCTGGTGTTTTGGACATGCTGCAAGGTTTGGGCCTTAGAACATCTGTGACCCCTGAGACGGTCATACAAAGTGCTCGACAGGTCGAACGATTAATGCATGAGGATCAGCAAAAGGCACATCTAAAAGGGAAGGTGCTTCTGTCATATTTAGAAGTTAATGCAATGAAATGGATACCCAATCTGTTAAATGGTGATCAAGGAACAGTGAACAGAATGTTCTCACGAGCTGCAACTGCATTCAGACCTCGTAACTTAAAATCTGATCTTGAGAAGTTCTGGAATGATCTTCGGCTGGTCTCTTGGTGCCCAGTTTTAGTTTCTGCTCCATTTCCAACTTTGCCGTGGCCTGTTGTGTCATCCACAGTTGCTCCTCCAAAGCTTGTGAGATTGCAAGCAGACATGTGGCTTGTTTCAGCTAGCATGCGAATACTAGATGGAGAGTGCTCATCTACAGCGCTATCGTCTAGCCTTGGGTGGTCTTCTCCACCAGGTGGAAGTGTCATTGCCGCGCAACTACTGGAGCTTGGGAAAAACAATGAGATTGTGAATGATCAGGTTCTTCGGCAGGAGTTAGCTGTGGCAATGCCTAGGATATATTCAATACTGGCAGGTTTGATTGGTTCTGATGAGATGGACATAGTAAAGGCTGTCCTTGAGGGCAGCCGGTGGATTTGGGTGGGAGATGGATTTGCAACTGTAGATGAGGTTGTCCTTAATGGTCCCATTCATCTGGCTCCTTATATACGTGTTATACCTGTCGATCTAGCAGTTTTTAAGGAACTATTTTTGGAGCTTGGCATTCGAGAATTCCTGAAGCCTACAGACTATGCTAATATTTTGTGCAGAATGGCTTTGAAGAAAGGATCCTCTCCTCTCGACGCACAGGAAATCCGAGCAGCCTTATTGATTGTCCAGCATCTAGCTGAAGTTCAGATACATGACCAGAAAGTTAAAATTTATTTACCAGATGTATCAGGCAGATTATATCCTGCTGGTGACTTAGTTTATAATGATGCCCCTTGGTTGCTTGGGTCTGAGGATCATGATAGCCCTTTTGGTGGTTCATCTAATATGCCACTTAACGCAAGGAGAACAGTTCAAAAATTTGTGCATGGGAACATATCTATTGATGTTGCAGAGAAGCTTGGTGTCTGCTCTCTTCGTAGGATATTGCTGGCTGAGAGTGCCGATTCAATGAATCTGAGTTTATCTGGTGCTGCTGAAGCTTTTGGACAGCACGAAGCACTGACAACTAGACTTAAACACATACTTGAAATGTATGCAGATGGACCTGGAATTCTTTTTGAGCTGGTTCAAAATGCAGAGGATGCTGGAGCTTCTGAGGTGAACTTTCTCCTGGACAAAACTCAATATGGGACTTCTTCAGTACTTTCACCTGAAATGGCAGATTGGCAAGGCCCTGCGTTGTACTGTTTCAATGACTCTGTCTTCAGTCCCCAAGATCTGTATGCAATCTCACGCATTGGCCAGGAGAGCAAGCTAGAAAAACCTTTTGCTATAGGGAGATTTGGACTGGGTTTTAATTGTGTCTACCATTTTACAGACATTCCCACATTTGTTTCTGGCGAAAACATTGTTATGTTTGATCCTCATGCCTGTAATCTACCTGGGATCTCTCCCTCTCACCCTGGCTTAAGGATAAAATTTTCTGGAAGAAAGATTATGGAACAATTTCCTGATCAGTTTTCTCCTTTTTTACACTTTGGCTGTGACTTGCAGCATCCATTTCCTGGAACTCTTTTCCGGTTTCCTCTTAGGAGTGCTAGTGCTGCTTCCCGAAGCCAAATAAAGAAAGAAGGATATGCACCTGATGATGTCATGTCCCTTTTTTCTTCCTTTGCAAAAGTTGTTTCTGAGACGTTACTGTTTCTGCGTAATGTGAAAGTCATCTCTGTTTTTGTAAAGGAAGGAAGTGGACATGAAATGCAACTTTTACATCGGGTCAACAAGCATTGCAATAGTGAGCCTGAAATGGAATCCAATGCGCGACAGGATGTGTTTAGTCTTTTTGATGGTAATCGGCATAATGGAATGGATAAAGAGCAATTTCTAAAGAAATTGAGAAAATCAGCAGATAAAGATTTGCCATACAAGTGTCAGAAGGTTATAATTACAGAGGAAAGCTCATCTGGTAATGTATCACACAGCTGGATAACCTCCGAGTGTATAGGTGGTGGACAGGCAAAGAAGAAATTCCCAGTTTATAGTGACAAGTCTCATACTTATTTCCCCTGGGCATGTGTTGCTGCATATTTATACTCTTCCAAGGTTGGCTTGCAAACAAGTGATATCTCGGAGAACAACGAGACCTGTGCTGTTACTTCCAATTTATTTCAAGTCCCTCCAGGCCCCTCTGAAGATAGAAAAGATCTTGAGGGCCGTGCTTTCTGTTTTCTACCACTGCCAATTACTACTGGTCTTCCGGCACATGTTAATGCTTATTTCGAGTTATCGTCAAATAGGAGGGACATCTGGTTTGGTAATGACATGGCTGGTGGTGGAAAGAAGCGCTCAGATTGGAATATGTACTTGCTTGAAGGAGTAGTTGCCCCTGCTTATGGGCATATGCTAGAGAAAATTGCACCTGAAATTGGCCCATGTGAGTTGTTCTTTTCACTTTGGCCTAAAACAAGAGGATTGGAACCTTGGGCTCTAGTGGTGCAGGAACTTTATATGTTTATTGCTGATTGTGGACTTCGTGTATTATATACAAAAGCACGAGAAGGCCAGTGGATCTCAACCAAACAAGCTATATTTCCTGACTTTACTTTCGACAAGGTTGATGAGCTTATTGAAGCATTATCAGATGCTGGTCTACCTCTGGTCACTGTTTCCAAGCCAATTGTTGAGAGGTTTATGGATGTGTGCCCTGCCTTGCATTTTTTGACACCAGAGTTGTTGAAGCCTTTGTTAATTCGAAGGAAACGGGAATTTAAGGATAGAAACACAATGGTATTGGCCCTTGAATATTGTTTACTTGACTTGAAGATGCCTGTTCAATCTGCTGGTTTGTATGGTTTGCCTTTATTACCCCTTGCTGATGGTTCATTTACCATAATCGACAAAAAGGGGATTGGGGAAAGAATATATATCGCACGAGGGGATGAGTATGATCTTCTCAAGGATTCGGTTCCAAATCTACTTGTAGATTGCACAATTCCTGGAGGAGTTTATGAGAAGCTGTGTTACATAGCCCAAAGCGAGGCCTCCAATATTTCTCTTCTTTCATGTCGTTTACTGGAGAAACTCTTTTTAAGAATACTTCCTGCAGAGTGGCATCATGCAAAACAGGTGACATGGGCTCCTGGTCAGCAAGGTCAACCGAGTGTAGAGTGGATAAGACTTCTCTGGAGCTATTTGAGGTCATCTTGTGATGACTTGTCACTTTCATCACATTGTTTCCAATACCAAAACATCAAAAGATAAAAACCAGCACATGGGCAAAAGCAAATGAACCCGGAAACCCAAAAGAAAAACATGTAGATAGAGAATTAGAGACACAGACATACCTTTCCCTGTAGAGACCACAATCTACGACTCTCCATGCTTAGAATTCGCAAAGCCACTATTCTGTTCTTGCATCAGAAACAAAAATTGAATTAAAACAAACTCAATCAGCATAAACTCACTAAAAACTGAGCAACCAAAAAAAAAAAAAATATATATATATATATTATGAAGCAAATGGCTTTGAGTTGGAGGACTATACCCGTATATAGTGAAAGCAAAATCCAATGTGGTACAGTGAACTACTAGTACTACTAAATCATCATCAACCGGTCTGCGGCAACTTCCGGTCGGACAAGTGTCCCCTATTCCGATGGTTGTCAACATTGAGCCGGCAAGGTTTGTGAGAGCAGACGGCGGTAAATGTATGGTTGGAGTTTGTGTAGGCGTATGGATATGGTGAAGTGATGGGCTTGGATTGCAAGTGGAGGTGGTGGGCTTTATTAAGATTTTGATTAATACACTAACAACATCCTGAGCTTTCAGAAAGATTCAATCTTTTTGTTTTTGTTCTGTATGACTTCACATAAAATACAAAGTTTAAACCAAGAACAGAAGCCAGAATGGCAATGAGTCCGGAATCCGAGGAGCTCAATTTATGAAGCTATTGCATAGTGATTTACAGTACATGTCATGCAACCTTGTGGACTTGTCCAGAGTAACTGTGTTTTTCTTCTCCCAAAAGTAACATTCATGACATAAATGCTTGCAGATTCGCATGTCAATGTTTGTCATTGCAGACTACAGTGCACAACGACATATATCATCATCAAGACTTCTCTGAACCAACCCCAGGCAGCAGAGTAGTATTGCAGCTGTGCGGTTGTTTTTAGAAGAGATACTGGTTTGGATGACAGATACATGTTCTAGCCACCCAAATGCCATTGTTAGCTAGCATCAATTACTCATCTTGAGATGATTCTCCCTTTCTGTGATGGAAGGATGAGGTTCGAATGCTATCACTGGTTGTAACAAGTAATTAAAACTAGCATCAAAGAAATTAAAGATGACAGAGCTAGCTAAGCAAGGCAACTCACCTTTGATAACATTGCACGATTGATACTTTGCCAGACTCCCCTTTCGTTTCCTCCTTTCCTTTTATCTTAACTGTGTAGAGAGACAGTTCATCAGAGAGGAGATGATGCGAATAAGAGGAGTTTGTTGACTTGTTCTGTCTAATGCCATTAACAACAGAATTTTAGAATAAAATACATTTTCCATCTCAAAATTTGTTGCTAACTTCATATGATCGATCTCCTCACTTTTAATTAGTTCAAGCGCTCAGATTTATGGTACCGAGGCATAATCATGGTGATATTTATAACGATCCTAATGATAGTAACATCAAGCGCTCAAATTTATGCCGGAAAAATTAATGTCTACATATAGACGAAAATTTTACAACAGCAACAAGCATATTTTACCAAAATTTGTCCAACAAGGCAACAATATGGTGGCAAACTTGTATCATACATACGAGAATTCACAATAAAAGCTAGAGACTTGTCAAGGGAATGCAATCACCAAATTACCATTTCAAGTTTCAGAGAATTAAATCATTCACCAACAATGATCACTATTGTTATTTTTAAGTATTGCAAACCCCATTTCAACCAAATTAATAGTCACTCACCCTGGCATCTACAGCTTCAACATCAGTAGTACAAGGAGCATTCTTTTGAAGAGGGAGTGAAATCACTGAGGCATACTTTCCTCCTCTCGCTGTGCTGTTCCAGATAAACCAAACGTATACATCTCCACTGAAAAGTATGCATGCCCAACTTAAACACCAAATTTGATAGAGGAATACAGATGCTAATCTAATTTTGAAATTATAATGAGTTTCCGAGTATTGCTTGCTCAGTGGGAAATGTTATGTGAACCTACCACTAAAACTAGCATCAGTATCAACATACTACACCAAGAAAAAATGTAAACAAAAGCAATTACAAATCTTCAGATCAAGGAATTTGAGCAGAGCAATGAGTGTTTCTTCTTTTAGTGTTGGAGAGGTCTGAGTTGCGAAGAAGTAAAAGAGAGTAACAAAAAAGAAAGAAAAAGATGATAAGGTCTTTACGAGCATCAAAGACAGCACAGAAATCCATAAGTTTTTTACTAAGAAACTACCTTGGATCACTACTGCCACCTCTTCAACTAATCTTTTTTCCTTATATGCAAGCCAGAGACCAGCGTGCCCAACTCCGATATCACCCCATCGTCAGAGACTCTGGTGACTCTGTCTCCTTCTCTCTTTCTCAAAGAGAAAACCAACCCTAACACCTGGCACCCTTCCCCCTCCTCTTCTTTTCTCTCGGTCTGTGGCTCTGGCAACATATCCATTATCCAATATTTGGCACGTGCTTCTCCCCTCACCCGACTCCGATGACTCTGTCTCCCACTCTGTTTCACTCTTTCTTATTTCCAACTGGTCCGGAAAGAAAGGTGCGCCAAGCACCGACACCCCTCCTTTAGCAGAGCAATCCTCCCCCTGCTGCACAGCATCCTTCATCCACATGATTAGCGTAAACTAAACGAACACCGCAGCTACTAGTAAAGCAATCTTCAGTCGGAAAATAAGTTCCAGTTTCGACTACAATCTTAAATGCATTTAATCTATCTTGTGAAATCCGGCCATATCCAGACCATGGCAAATATGCCATGAACAGGTGATCTGACTCTAAACTGTAAATTCTGAACTGCCGGCTGAGCAAATCAATTTTGAAGGAGTAGTCACCACGCTTTCCTTTTTTTGAGGTCCAATAACATCTTCCATACATATTAGATACATCATGACAAGCACCATTGAAGTTAATAACAATGCATATAGCAAATCCTAAAAGCTTGTTATTGAAACTATTCAATGGTACATGGAAAGTTACTGAACATCCCGAATCCCGAAGATTGAACCATTCTGGAACTTCACTTCCAGGAAGACATATGTTGAAGCACAGAGGTCTCGGATGATTATCCTATACAATAAAAACAACGACAGGCTTAATATTATGGTGGCAGATATGTGTGTGTGTGTGTGTGTGTGTGTGAGAGAGAGAGAGAGAGAGAGAGAGAAACCTGGTCGAGAGAATGAGTTTCAACAATATCTCTAAACAAGTTTGCTTCTACCAGCTGGAAGCAATTAGAAAATCTGAAGTCAAGATCTCTACTCTTTGGTGTTGAAACTGTTTCCAGAGCTGTGCAATAATGTGCATTTATGTAATGAATACTTAAAAGCTCAGGTATTGATTTCAGTCTCTTACAAGCTTCCAATTCAAGATGCGTTAAACAACCAAGTAGATTCATTGTCACAGGTAAGCTCTCCAAATTGTTTCTGGAGAGGTTTAATGTTTTCAATGAAGACAAATGAGCAATACCATCCGATAACTCCAACAGATTGCAGTCACTTAAATCAAGATGTAGCAGAAAAGAGTAACTACAGTATTCTTCCATTGATGATGGCCATGTTGACAAGGGTGCCGTCATCTCTTTACATCCAATGCATGATAATCTGTCACCTGTAAGCTTTCCCAAACGCAGGATAGAGAATGGAAGTAGTTTTATACCACTATCCCTTACGTCCAAGGCATGCAAGGATTCTAAATCCCCCAATTTCTCGGGCAAGTTATGAAGTGCTGAGCAGCCAGACAGATCCAGATGTGTAAGGTCTGCCAAATTACAGATACTGTCGGGAAGAAAGACAAGGCTTTTGCAGTTCCTCATAGTTAACTTTTTAATCCCTCGAAACAGATCAATTGATGAGGGCAGTCCTTTAATTGCGGACCAATCTAAATGAAGCTCTGATAGCTCCTTCATGATTCCTGAAATCTCCGGAAACTTTTCAAGCTTTGAGCAGCCATAGAGGTTTAGGATCTGAAGAGAACTCATATGAATGCTGGTTGATAGAGTCTTAAGTTTTGTGCAACCTGTGAGATCCAGATGTGTAAGTTCTGCCAAATTACAGATACTGTCGGGAAGAAATTCAAGGCTTTTGCAGTTCCTGATACTTAACTTGTTAACCCCCAGAAGCAGATCAATTGATGAGGGCAGTTCTTTAATTGCAGTGTCATCTAAACTAAGCTCCGGTAGCTCTTTCATGATTCCTGAAATCTCCGGGAACTTTTCAAGATTTGAGCAGCCATAGAGATCAAGGGTATGAAGAGAACTCATACAAATGCTGGTTGATAGAGTCTTAAGTTCTTTGCAATTTGCAAGACACAAAGTAACAAGCCCAGTGAGATTGTTAATTGATGAGGATAGTTCTTTAATTGCAGTCCCATCTAGATAAAGCTTTTTTAGCTCCGTCATAACCTCTGAAATCTCTGGAAACTTCTCCAAATTTGAACAGCCAGAAAGATTAAGGGTGTGTAGAGATTTCATATAAATGCTGCCAGGCAGACTTTTAAATTCTCTGCAACCTCTCAGGTCCAAAATAACAAGGCCTGCAAGATTATTAATTGATGAGGGCAGTTCTTTAATTGCAGTCCCCCTTAGATGAAGATCTCTTAGCTCCTTCATAACTGGAGAAATTTCTGAAAACTTTTCAAGATTCCAACAGCAAGAAGCATTAAGGATCTTTAGAGATTTCATATGAATGCTGCTTGGGAGAATCTTAAGTTGTTTGCAGCTATCTAGATCTAGGATAACATGGTGTTGAAGAGCAAAAATGGATGGATGGATCTCAAGTAATCTTGAACAACCATTAAGATGTAGTTCCTCAAGATTTATCGCTTCAGTCAAATCAGGAATTTTGACAAGGTATTGACAGTAACCTAACATGATGGCTTTCAAATTTTGCAGGGGCTGCATTTAAAACAACCAGGAAAAACATGTCTTCATACATGAGGCAAATAAAAATTTATAATTTCCTGGAAAAAATCCATAAAAGATCGTACCTTGATTCCTTCCCAAAGCACTCGAATTTGACTACCACGCATGTCAAGTCTAACAAGATTCTTTGGGATAAAAGTCGATGGCAAAGACTTCAGCGGGCATCCATGCCATAAGAGAAACCTCAATTCATGAGAAAGAAATTTACAGCCATCAACAAGACATATAGTCTCACAGCTTGTACGCCAGGTACAACAGTATCCAGGATCAAATATGGAGTTAAATGAATAATAGATTATGAGTAGCCTTAGCTTCGTCATTCTTACAAAGGCCTCAGTATTTATGCATAGGTCAACTTTTAAGTTCGACAAGTTTAGCATTAAGCATTCAACTGCATCCGTAGCCTGCATAACCAATAGCAAATTAAATTCTTGAATATTATCATAAAGTTCATACAAGAATCCCATGAATTTGATTTTGCTCAAAGTTGAATCTTTCTACCAAACATCTAAGTGATAAAAGAGCTAGAAATCGCTCATGATTGAATATCTTACCTTATTTTGAGTCAATACGTTATCAACATCTTCATAACTCCACAGCCTACTGCGCTTCCCAGGTTCCTTAGTAGACTCTAGGCGGACGACTTCTCTACCCATATGTTGTATTAAATCATGCATATCAAGTTTATTGTGCTCTGTAGTTATGAGAGCTCTGTCAACTAGAACTCGTAATCCATTGTGGGCAAAGAAGCCACAACTGTCTAGTAATTTTGTTCCAAAATCTTTGTCCCATTCTCTAAAGAGACATGCAATATCTAGAAATATTTCTTTCTCTGTATCGTCTAGTCCATCAAAGCTTGTTCTAAGCACATCTTGAATTTCTATATGTGAGGTTTTCTTCAATTTCTCTAACACGGCTTCCCATTCACACACACTTTTGTTATCAAGAAAAGCCCCCAAGACTTTAAGTGCTAAAGGCAATCCTTGAGCATATTCTACAGCACGCCTTGAGAGATGATCGTAGTCTCCATTGGGCTGATTTGTTCTGAAGGCATACTTCATAAACAGTTCAAGAGATTTATCATCTCCTAAACACATGGGCTGATATGTCTCATCAACTCCACTAAGCGATTGCTTATTTCTAGTTGTTACAACAATTCTACTTCCCTCACCAAATGCATGTAAGTTTCCAAGTAAGGCTTCAATTTGGGTAAAAGTTTCGACATCATCAAGAACA
>BDJD01000114.1:328257-343491 GCA_002564525.1 Rosa multiflora | reverse complement strand
GGAGGAAGGTAGAGTTTGAACAACCCATTTCAAATATGTAAATGGATCATCCTTTTGTTTGATCTGAAATTTGATCTCTGTATTTTTGTTCGTCTTTTTTGGCTTTTTAACTTTACAGTTGATGAGCTGCTGAAGAGCAGCGGAAACATTCAGAAGCATGGATGGTGAAATGAAAGGCATAGCCTATCACAACAGCAAACATGGTAATCAGACTACAGTTAAAAACTGTAGTTTGATTCATTTGTTGGCCTAGTGCGGTCACGTTTCCAAATTTGTGGACTCTAAACAAAACCCCAAACTCCAAATTTCTGTTATGTTTAAGCTGTATTATTGTTGCTCTACTCTGATTGTAAAGAATTGCTCTTGGGGTTCACATATGATAGTCGCCATAATTCTGGGTTTGCCAGGTTGCGGTGCACACTCCTGTGATGTATATTCTGAGTTAGATATCGACAATTGGATGGTGCTATAGATAACATAACCATGGTCTAATGTACAAGCAATGTTTATCTCGTGAGGAGGAAGATTAAGAAATCCGTGTTTTTGTTTCTGTATCATAATTAACTAGGCAAACAATTAAGAAACAACTACGAGTTTTGGTATGGTAATATCAGCTAGGGTTCTCTCGGAGTTCCAGGAAAGTTCAATTAAGGTATTTGGTTTAGGTATCCCAGTATCACTGCATATGATGCTATCCTTAATTGGCCAGGGATTCATCAAAATGAAGAGGAACTTGGGGCACAAAGAGGAATACGAATGCAAGAATGTACCAATCTTGACCATCATTCCAGAGATGAGTACATATTTTCCTTTGAAATCCAAAATTTTTACTGCTCTGAATAAAGAATAACCCAAGGCGAACCAACATGCTAAAAAAGAAATGTGATTATGTTGCAATAAGAACACCCTCTATTACACTAAAATTTGTGTTACTGAACATATAAAAGCTATACCGACTGCCCTCTCTAGGCATAGTTTGTTCAAATCCCTTCTTTCCTATCTGCAGTGTACTGTAATGGGAACAAAGCTACTTCACCTACGGTTAAGACACTTGGAATAAATTCTCAATCACAGGTATGATTTTTCCTCAATCTTCATACTCTATATTGTGCAGGCTGCAAACATCTCACCGATATGAATCCAATGTCTTTTAAACCATCTCCCTGCATCTGGTTTTACTTTGATCCACCACCTCAAAGCAAATCAAATCATACACCAGCACAAATGGCTCCTGTAACAAAAAACACCTTAAGAAGTAAATCAACTGAATCGGCATGGGCTGGCACCAAATTTTATATCGTAACTTGTGTATGTGTGTGAGGGAGAGAGACAGACCTCCTGTCCGAGAGGAGCAGCAAAACTTGGCGTCATTAAGATGTTTAAAGTCCTGTGTAATTTTACATTTTTGATGGTGTCTTTGCTTTTAGGCTTTGTAGGAGTTTTTAAAAAATTTGAATCCTATAAGACAAGATTCATTCCTTCATAAATTTTAACATGGGCAATGCACATTGATAATGGAATTTGATGGGAACTGCACTCTCCTACCCTTCCTTCCAATCCTTTCTAAACCCTGAGTATTGGCTGATGACCTACATCCCCCAAATAACCCTTGAAGCTAACCTCAAACTGGCCTTCAGAATTTCAGCAACTAAGTTTCCTCCATTTTATGCCTAAAAACCACTTGCCAAACCCTAAAGTCTATTGCATATCCATTTGTGGGAGTATTCCCAACCCATCCTTCATCAAATTGTCTATGTACATTGAAGAGACAAAACTTATGAGTAATAACTAAATATTCAGTTTCAAAACAAAATTTATTTTAAGTGGTTGCCTGCCTATAACAAACCAGAATAAAAACAATATATCTGAAACTTTTACTCGAGAGTAATATTGAGTGAAGTGTCAAAGAAAATAGATGCAGCAATATGTGAGAAGACTGCGGAAAATAAATGAAGAAAAAACTTCATATATACCTGCATAGGCATTGGTGAAGGAGTGTTATAGAAAGATATGTTAGAACTGCCGTTTGTAGGCTGACCAGAAACTCCTCCTAAAATAACATGAGAATTTCCAGAACTATCTCTTGTATTACTGCCTTGCATTAGTTTCAATTGTCTTGGACTAACATCTTCAAAGCTAAAGTTCCTTCCAGAAACTAAATTGCAATCATCATTGACGGTGAGTAAACTTTGAGAAGCTAATCCATGATGTAGGTACTGTTTTTGTATGGAGAGAGCAGCAGCTTCCCCAAAAACCACAGCTGCTTCTTCAGCAGAACCTAGAATTTAGATATGTCAGGTCTAAAACATAAGGCCTTCCCAATGATATAGGAAAGTATGTGCACTAATAAGAAAAATTACTTGTGAGAATTTTTACAAACCTAGCACGCACAGCTCTTCATACACAGCCCACATTGAAGGGTCTATAGTCAAAGCCTGTTTAAAGTGATGGATGGCACTTTTCCTTCTATCAGCATACCTAGAATAAAACCATCAATAAGCGATAATATCAGGGGCATGCATATACATCACACTTCAAAGAACAGCAAATGGACATTATCAACAGTGTAAGCACAGAATAACTATGAAATATAGAAAATATAATATATGTCATGAAACTTGAGGAACAGTAGGACACCAAGCTGTTTGGCATGCATTCAAGCACTAAGTCAATACGAGGCTTTGGATAAGCTAAAGGGGACATATCTGGTACCAGATGCAGATTGGTCCAACACAGAAAAACCAACTATCCCGAGAGAGCATCCTAGTAAAGGATACTTTTGACAATCTGAAGAATTTCCAGACACAGATATCTTGGCCAACAATAATAGAAGAAACAAAATACAAGCCTGAACACCAATTGATATCTCTGGGAGGATCAACAACACTACAAGTATTGTTTACTTCTCACATGTATGTGTGTGTGTATAATAGAAAGGAGGCCTCCTATATCAATAACATGATGTCAATACATCCTTTATAGGAATACCCTTTTGCCTGACATCTCATTCAGATGAAAACTAATAAACAGGTCTTTTGCAAAGTAGTTCTAAGCCAGTATCGTAATAACTCCTTTCGAAAAAGATTATAAAGTAAGTGTCTTTGGCAAAGGTAATATATCTATATCCCCTAAAAGTTTGATTCATAAGAAGACAGACCTATAAATAAGCCCAAGAAGGTAATGACCTGCTGCGCCATTTGGAACCTGCATTAAGAAATAACGAGAACATATGAACAAGATAACAACTGAAGATCCTAACGAAAATTGCAATACCAAAACCTAAATACATAATGCCTGAAGGGGTATTTCTTTCGGTCAATATCTCAAAAGGGTTATGTGTCACTCATTTCAATCACGCGTCAATACAGCTTCAAGTACCTCTGCACTAGGCTCATTAGGGGGGCATAATGCTGCTTCTGCCGCATTCAGAAGATTCATCTGATAGCATGACATAGCAAACAAGTAGCGTGATTGAGCCACTTGTGTTCCTTCACAAAAATCAACAGAAAGAAGATGAGAAATAGTATGATGATAAAAAAGAAATTTGGACCTACAAAACCTCAATATTAAAAGAAGAAAAATAGAAAGGAACTTAGAATGTTAAAAGTATACTCGTAGAGTATGTAGCATGATATTGCTTACCCTTTAAAATATGGTATGCGGCATAAGCTTGATTACTATGCAAGTAACATCCAGCTAACAATTGCAAATTTGTCTGCAAAACAACACGTCGT
This sequence comes from Rosa multiflora, assembly GCA_002564525.1. Taxonomy (NCBI): domain Eukaryota; kingdom Viridiplantae; phylum Streptophyta; class Magnoliopsida; order Rosales; family Rosaceae; genus Rosa; species Rosa multiflora. The sequence goes on along the minus strand of BDJD01000114.1, from coordinate 339,757 downwards.
CAGTGTCTCCATAAACAATCAGCAAGCAAAATACCCATCACAAACAATCAGATAGAAATTGAAGGGGGCTATGGCAGATCTGAGGTCTTCCGATGGACGCCAATGGCCGACCTAAGACGATCTCGCCTTTTTCTATCAATCTTCTCGATTTCCATGCTCATTGGTCAAGCCCAATAGCTGTTCCATCTTCAACACCAACATTTGAATCCAATTTCACCAGCGCTGTTGCAGATCTACGGTTTTTTTGGGTCGGCTTCGGTTTGGAGTTTGGAGGCGTCGAGGGTGCGTGAGAACGTGAAAACTGAGAACAATCCTAATCTGAAACCCATATATGTACCTCACGCGCGGTTAACAGACAGCCGGTGACCCTCACCCGGTGAATAGCAGACACTTCGTGAACAAGAAATGAAGAAAGATGAAGATGATATAACACGAGCCTTAGCCCTTTTTACCTTGTTTCGCATATTACATTAATACCCTCGGCTTTCTACACTAACGGCAGCCATTTTACTGATAACGAAAGTTAGCTTTGCAATTACACTACTGCCCTTGTAATTCAAATCGTGTGGACGTGAGCAAGCCACGCGGGACGGGCCCACGAGGGCGCACCCTACGTAGGGCGTATTCCAGCCGCTCCCGCCAAAAATACCCTTTAAAATAGTAAATTATAACTGACTCAATCACAGTACTTCAGGGGAAGGTACTTACTTTATTGGGCCTCTTTTCGTAAATCTCGACCCGAAGTAACCCGACCCGATTCTGACAGATTTTTAGTGATTCATACATCTAAATCTGACATTTGGACCTCCCTACTTAATAGGCATCTAACTTACTTTTACAAATGACCGATTCAGGACATCTCCAACAGACTAGTTAAATTCAAATTTATAATAACTATTTTTAAAGCAAAATTCAACTCCAACAGACTAGCTATTGCTAAGTTAAATTTAGTTTTAGCTATATTTAGCTAGAGAATCATGTATAGCTAAAACAAAAGTTATATTCATCTCTCCTCTTTTGTCCACATGTCAGTTTATGATTGGATAAAATATAGTATATTATTTGGGTTTTTGTCTATTTACCCCATTTCTAGAAATTTTTATCCCACTAACCCCATTAAGTTTTTTAAATTTCCTCTTACCCAATACACTCTAAAAGAGTCTTCTCTAATACCCCATTAAGATTTTTTTTTGTTTTTAATTTTTTTTAATATCATTTTACCCATCACCCATTTGTTACTTAGAGAGAGAGAAAAAAAAAACCATAGGAGACTTCACCGGAGCCGGTCACCGGAATCCGGTCATGGCCTCCAGAATCCGGTCACCTGCCGCTGTCCACCGGATTTTTTTGAAAACCTCTATTGCCCCCAATAGACGTCTATTGCCCTCAATAGAGGAGCAATAAAAGTCTATTGCCCCTTAAAAGATGTCTATTGTCCCCAAATATAAGCTTATTGCCCCCCAATATAAGGACAATAAAAGTCTATTGCCCCTCAATAGACATCTATTGCCTCTCAATAAAAGTTTCGATTACCAAAATGGGAACCAATCTTTCTAAAATTACACAAATAAAACTTGGATTAAATAAAAAAAAAAAGGAGATTACATCAATTCAAAACTTCTATTGCCCCCCAATAGACGTTTCGGTTACTGAAATAAGAACTAATTTTCCTAAAATTATATAAATAAAACTTTGATTAAAGAAAAAAAGAAGGGATTGCATCAATTTAAAAACGTCTATTGCCCCTCAATAGACATTCAAAACTTTTTTTTTCTTTCTTTCTGCCCCATTACAAAAAAAAAAAAAAAAAAAAAAGACGCTATGATGGCAAGCTAGAGTAATTTTCAAGAATGGATGATTACCGTCATATAAGTCTTTGTGTGAATGCATCTCTGGCACCTCATATATCCAAGGCAAATGATTTCAAATTCGTACTCCATACAAGTTGAAGAAGAACAAGCAGCCATAACGGCGTCGTTTTAAATGACAAGTTGATAAGCTTGAAAACTGTTCTAGTCGTCTTCTTCCTTTTGCAGCTTAGCCAGCTCTGTCCTTTCACAGCCAATTTACATGCCCAGATGCCGATTCCAGCTTGCTCAACAACTCGGGCCCAGAAAACTCCGCTGGAGACGGGACCGTAACCTTCTCCGCCGATTCCACCTCCGGCCTTGCATTTTCCAGTCACTCAGCTCCGGCGACCGGAAAATATGCTCTTTGGTCTGCCGGTGGTAGTTGATGGTTGAGGAACAGAGCCCTCACCATCCTCTCTCTCTTCTTCCGCTTCGACGCTTTCACAAAACTTGCTATGAAGTGCGACAGCCGATCCACCAACATCTGCGACGATCGATGGCTCCGGATCTGCGCCTTCACCGAGAATCACCTCCATCGACGTCATCGTCTAGCCGCCGGCCATCCAGACCATAGAACGAAGCTGAGGGTTGTGCACAGGTTCAGAGAGAGAGAGAGAGAGTTTGCATGAGAAAGAGAGAGAGAGAGAGGATAGAAGGGATGTGGTTGTAATTCATTAATTAGACTGAAGGTAAAATTGTTATTTCAATTCAAATTGGATTAGTGTGAATAAAAATATGTTGTAGGGGAAAATGGGATAACTTTGGCTTATTTTTGGGTTTTTGGTCAAAGATCCATATTATTTATAAATAGCTACTACTGCTGGTGCAACATTGTAAAATCAATAGCTATATTTAACTACAAAATAATTCATATTGTTGGAGATGCTCTTACTATCTACACTTCCCTAATTTTCCTATAATGCTCATCGTCCAATAAAATCAATAAAAGACTTTTTTTCTTGTTTTATATTCTATTCATACTTTAAAAAATTAGTAGTTTGATCTCCTTCAGTTTTTGAAGATTTGGAATTGCAGCAAATTTTTTTTTTTTTTGAAGTTCATCCTCCATATTCAAGTAACAGAGGTGCTAGCATTTTTCCAATGAATTGTTGACTCTTGGTTAGCGTAGGCAACAATACCATGTTTGCTCATCATCTCGTATAAATATGTTTTCCAAGTATTATTTTCATTGCATTTAGATGTCCTTGTCCCTAAACTGATTATATCCTACTTGTTTCCATAGCAGCTTGAAATGAACATGCATGGTCTTTTCGTTTTAGATATGTATGAGATAGTAGAGGAAATTACAATAATCAACCATGAGTCTAGTGCATTCTCCATAGATTTATATAAAATGGTTGAATTTTTCATCATATATAGCATAGTTCCACATAAAATTGCTCTGCACTGATGATGTGCGGGAATATATTGTGGACAACTACCTATTGATGCGTTTGTCATACAAACGTGCTAGAGTACTACTTTTTGTCGCCGCTCGTTCACATGTTTGATTGTATTCAGAATGAGTAGGGCTTAATCAACAGAGATATTTTTATATTTCCCATTTTCTCTTCTTTTTTTTTATTTTTTATTTTTTATTTTTTTATAGCGCATTGATAGATTTTGTAAATTGTAAGCTATGTGAGCAAATAAGTCTATCACTTTACGAAAACAAAGTCAAATTCCGAAAATTTTGACTTCAACTTTAAATACTTAAATAACATTTAGTGATATATATTTTAGGGTTTACATTGGAGGAGAAAATTTTTCCCAAGTTGAAGACTATTAGCCTATTAGGGCTTGTCCGGTAACGTTTTTAAAAATGATTTTTCAAAAACCAATTTTGAAAATAAAAAAGAGAAAACAAGATTGGATTTTTGAGATCCGAAAATATGTCCAGTAGCTTATTCAGAAAATAATTTTCAAAAACGAGAGAAGATGACGACTAAAGATGAGAGAGAGACCTGAGAAGAAGAGAGCGATGTGATAATATGGAAGAAGAGAGCACGTTTTTTTTTTTTTTGGAAAATATATCTCCGTGTTTTCTAAAATATTTGAATGAAAATGTGAAAACGTCTATTTGTCGTTTTCTTGTTTTACGAGTAAAATAAAAATTATTTTCTGGATTTTTGAAAGCAGACCAACGAACGCATTTTCAAGTCATTTTCATTTTATAAAATGAAAAAGATGACTTGAAAATGTTACCGAACGCCACCTTACTGTTTGTAAAGATAAGAAGAATTTTTTTTTATTTGTGTCTTTATTGGTAATTTGACATAAGTTGACTTTACTTGAAAAAAGTTAAAGATGTAAATACCAATTTTGTAGATATGTCAAAAAAAAAAAAAAAAAAATTGCGTGGCCCCAAAACCCTGATTAAACCCTAATCCAAGTTGAGCAAAATTGCAGAGGTGAAAAAGTTGTGAGCAAAATTGGATAGTCATGAGAAGGGTTAACGGAATCGCTTTGCTCGGCCGCACCGCCGCTGGTATTGGCGGCGCCAACAGAGTCAGCGGCGCAACTCCACAGCGACTGGTTCAAGCAGCGACGATAGGCTCGTGCTCCAATTCGAATCCGCTGTGGTTCAGTCGTCAAAGCTCCGGCGATCGCTTTGGCCTATCGAAACCCTCAGTGGCTGCCGGAGGCGCCAAGTGCTTCTCTACTTCCGTGGCTCAGGAGGTGCACTCCCACGTCTCCGCCGATAAGTTCGCTCCGAACGACGTCGTTCTGTACCAGTACGAAGCCTGCCCTTTCTGCAACAAGGTTAGAGGTGAGCAGTGGAAATTGAAATTCGAATTTTCGTTTCACAATACCTTGTTTGGTTGCTTTCTTTATGTTTAAATTTGAATTCAAGTTCCTGCTTTCAGTGGAGTAATTGATCCTCATTTCCAAATTTGAATACTCGTTGTTTTTGCTCTGAAATTTTTCTGTATCTCAGCATTTTTGGACTATAATAACATTCCGTACAAAGTTATGGAGGTTAATCCCATGAGTAAAAAGGAGATCAAATGGTCTGATTACAAGAAGGTGCCGATACTGAAAGTTGACGATGAACAGATGGTGGATTCTTCAGGTTCTTGTGTATTCCGTTATCGGATTGTAATTAGTAATTTGTTATCTCTAAATTTCATTTTTGGAGTTCGCTGTGTTTTGTTAAATATCCGAGTTTTGTTTCCGCAGATATAATTGATAAGCTATTCCAAAGAATCAATCCTGAGAACAGTGTTGTCGATAGTGAGGAAGAAAAGAAGTGGCGTCAGTAAGTCGTTTGCTTCCACTATTGAACTTTGTATACATTCATGCACGGTACTAATCTTACAAGAGACATCCTGTTTTAATTGTCTAATGCATTTGTTTGTATTTCTCAGGCATTGGTGATTATGTGTTTTTCGGCATGATTAATAACTGATTGCTTGTGATGTAGGTGGGTGGATGATCACTTGGTGCATGTTTTATCGCCAAACATATATCGAACTCCTTCAGAAGCTCTTGAGTCATTTGATTATATAACCAGTCATGGTATGATATCAGATCGATCCTGAATTCATTTACTGTATTCATTTCACAAGAACATCCCATATGCACAGTTTATTCATGAAAAACATTTGTGCTTGGCTTATTTTACTATACATTGTATTGTTTATTGGATTGAATGTTTATGATTGCTCAATTCATGAACCATATGTTTACTTCCTTTTTTAAAGCTTTTTTTGAGATTCAAATTACCTCTGTAGAAGAACTTCATAACAAAACATAATCTGTGGAAGCTCTACAGCAAGACATTCTCACAAGCTTTTTAGTTCTTCTGTTCGTTGCACTTTGGACTTAACACTTCGGCACTTCCTTTACACTAATCTGCTGGCTACTGCACCTTTGGATGGTGCTGGAATTCAGCGCATTATGTTCATTATCAGCACATCCACACTCCTTAATGTTAACTCCTTTAATCTAATTTGGCAGTAACTATTCTTAAATCTCTTAAAACATCCTCTTACTTGCAGGGAATTTCAGTTTATCCGAAAGGCTAGTAGCCAAGTATGGTGGAGCTGCAGCAATGTATTTTGTATCAAAAAAATTGAAGAAGAGACACAATATCACCGATGCTCGTGCAGCTTTATATGGAGCTGCAGAGACTTGGGTGGATGCTCTGAAAGGCCGGCAGTTTCTTGGTCAGCTCATCAGAATCTGATATTTGATTAATTAACACTAATTCTATGATTAGAACTGTAATAATTGGATGATCTTGTCGTTTAACAGGTGGGTCAACTCCAAACTTGGCTGATCTTGCTGTATTTGGTGTTTTGAGGCCGATTCGGCACCTTAAATCTGGCAAAGAAATGGTGGAGAACACCCGAATCGGTGAATGGTATAGTCGAATGGAGGGTGCAGTGGGAGAGTCTGCTAGAGTCAGTGCCTAAAGTTGGAGCAAATTAGTTGCTTCAGAAGTATCCTCGACTCTACTCCAGAGTCCAGCCATTGGTTGTCTAGTCTTAAGGAATGATACGTCACTAATAATTTCAAATTTACCACATATCTTCTAGCTGTATTGCATTACATCATATACTATTCAACCTTCACAATAAGGCGTTTTAGGAGTTCAGTGTTATTTTGGTTTGGTCTATTTTGTCAATCTTTTGTTACTACCACTCATGAGGAACTCACACGGGTCGAGTTCAACATAATTGGGCCGGATCGCCTAACTTTTTCGGGCTGGATCACCCAAAGAACTTCCTCATTTTTTGACCCAAATCCAAATGCGTTGATGTTGAATCACTTCGTCAGATCTTGTTAGGGTAGTCCGACTAAAGATAAAGTTGGTTGTTTTTTTTCTGAAGGAAAGATCAAGGTCAAGTTGGTTGTTGGGAGCAACATCAACTATAGCTCAATGTGCCTTGGATTTTGTTGACACGTAAAGGAGCTTCATTTCAAACCAAAAAAACAAATGGAGCTTCATTATGCTCACAATATGACCAGCTCAGCTCGTAGCGGCGACGTGGCAAGCCTTAGTCACTACTCACTGCACCAGATTCACAGAACGTTAGCCTTTTTATCTTCACGCGGTCATTGCAGCCTCATCTTTTAGACAAGAAGCGTTATCATCAGAAATGTCTTGCTAATTGCACCATCAAAGGATTCGTCTCTTTCTCAAAAGGGATCCAATACACGATAATCTTTTTGGGTCCATGCATCGTTTATGACTGCCTACGTGGCAAGACATTAATAGACCGGTAATAAAATCCGACGTTGAACCTTCTTTCGTTTTTAATTGGAAAGTACTAGCTAGTAGCTATATATGTAATGTAGTTTTCCTTGTTTCATCAATCGATTCAGTCCATCACTGACTCGATACTATTTACTGCATTGTCTGTAATTGTTTTCGTGGTAGCTGTACTGCTGTAGCATTAGCCATTAGGGCACAGCAGAGCTTCGAGCCAGGTTTCTATGTATGTAGCTAGGTTAGTCAAATTGGACATTGAATGTAAAATAGTAAATAGTCATATAATAAATGTGATTCGTTCAAAAATAGGAAATAGAAAATGCTATTCTTCAGCCTTTCCCAATGACCAAACTGACATCTCTCTATTCTGATTCTCTAATCTATAACGTCTGACCCTTTCACGTCTCAACTGAGTGAATTTCTCTTTCACCAACACATCTCTTTTTTTTTGCTTTTTCATAAAAATCTCTCTATCTCTCTGACCCGATAATTCTGTGATCTCTGTCACAGTATCTGCATGTGTACGTCGTCGTTTACCCGCCACTCTTTCCTCTCTCCCATCAATGCCCTCTTATTGGTTTTGAAGCCTTCTGGCTTCTGGGAAGACTCCTATTACAGCCCCTATATCCTTTTGTTTATTTTCCTTTTTTAGTTCTTTAATTACGCCAAATAGAATCAGATTAACCCTTAAAAAATATCGTTGTTTAATTAGATGATAAATATTGAATGCGTGTATTTAAGAAAGACTTGTCAGTTTCCTGCTATATATATAATAACCAAACACCACCCACGGGTTTCTTTCATAATGGTCTCTTTCAGTTAAACCAGAAACCACAGCAACAAAGAAGGCAAAGGTTATGCCAATAAAGAGAGGTCAGAGAGAGAGAGAGAGAGCGTTTAGATAGATAGGTAGAAAGAGAGAAAGAAAGGGTCATGCGTCTTTTCTGATATAACAACAACATGAACCCTCATCTAGCTTTAAACCTACCACCACCTCATCCCCATTTGGTTTCATCATCCTCATCGTCAGTTCTGGACTCTTTCTCTTATTAATAGTTCCTGAACAATTATGTGACCAAATCACGGAGGCGTTTTAGTTTTGGGTTCCACATATATTCTCAACATGGCAGTTCAAGCTCAGACCATGTATTTCTCAGAAAATTTAGGCATGAGTGGCTTTTCACAGCAACAGGATTGGGCTCTGATCAACCCTCCTCATCCGCTTTCCGATTCCGGGTTTGATCATGACTTCTTTTCCGGCATCATTCCAAACCGGCCTCAACCTTATCAGCAGCAACAAGCTCCTCAGTTTCATCAAAATCTAGAAGCTAACCGGTTAGGAGTTTCTTCTGTTTCTCCTAATTCCACTTGCAATAGCTTCCTTCCCACAACGTCATTATTTCCCGATACTTTGACCGCTCAGCTCGACTTGCAAAGGCGGGAGATAGATTGCATTCTTCAGTTGCAGGTGACAACTTTTATTCCAAATCTTTTATTTTTCTCGGGTTTAAGATTCCATTCAAAATTTTAATCAAGACTTCAATGCAGAATGAGAAGCTGAGATTTGCTTTGCAAGAGCAGAGGAAGCGACAGCTGGCGGCTCTGTTGAGCAACTTCGAGTCGAGGACGTCAAGTTTGATGAGGCAAAAAGAGGAGCACTTATCACAAGCGAGAAAGAGAGCAATGGAGCTTCAAGATTGCTTGAGAAAAGCGGAGATGGAGACCGAGACGTGGCAGAGATTGGCCAAAGCAAACGAGACGACGGTGATGGACCTCAACAACGCGCTCGAACAGGTCAAAGAGAGAATGGTCCTGTGCAGCAACGAAGTCGATGATGCAGAGTCCTTCTGTGGCTCGTGTGAGAAGCAGCAGCAGCAAGTGCTTTCAGAAAAAGTAACTCACAAAACGTTGGGTTTGGATTGTAAAAGCTGTAATGCTAGAAGGTCGTGCGTGCTTTTTCTTCCTTGCAGACACCTCTGTTCGTGCAAGTTTTGTGAAGCTTTTCTTGATTGCTGCCCCGTGTGTAAATCCACCAAGGAGGCAAGCATGGAGGTCTTTTTGGTCTAACGCCAAAGAGCTTGCCTTGCCTTTTCTTTATTTAATTGTGGAGGAAGTACACACTGTTGATACCAGTACTTTCCCGGTCCGTGATTGTAGTCGGATATTTTTTGTACTGAAAATTCATCATGATGTGGTAAAAAAGAAGAATTTTATTAACCCTTTTTCCTGGTAGGTAAATTATTGTAAAATATGTAATCTTACCTGATTTAGATTAAGAATCTTTGAGAAACGATGTGTTTTGATGCAGTGGGGTTCTTTATTGTGGTCACTACTCACTACTCACAAGAACGTTCAGGCCAGCTATAACGCTGTCATTTAGCCGTAAGAGGGTACGGTTCTAAATTCGTAACTGACAAAAAGGAGAGGGAAATGAAAGATGATATTGAAACCAAAGTTTGACGTTTATGATGAAGACTACGAAGCCCTAGCCTGCACCGCACCAGTCACCACCGCCACAAATGGTGTAATTTTTTTTTGCTTTGATGCTTTCAATGCCAAAGTGATTAAGATAGCAAGAGTAAATGCTCGAAAAGCGAAAATTCTTCTGTACATCAGCTATTATTCAACACTTAAATGTGATCTCAGTTTTTTAACTATAAATATTTTTAAAATAACAAAATCTTTCAAATATAAAAACATCTCCAACAGTAATAGTTATCTTCATAACTAAAAGTTATTAAAATTGAAATATAAATATTGAGTTATGATCAAACTTAGCTTAAAATTAATTAAGTATCAATAAATTTTTAAAATATATATTCGGTTAGAAATGCCCTAAGTATAAGTCGAGGCTCATCATCCCTTGCGCGTAAAAAGCCTCTCAGGCGGGCTTTAATTTATCTGCACCTTCGTTAAAGCGTTTCACGCCCTCGGGGTAAAAAAAGTTAAACAAGGTAAAGCATCATGGCTTGGGCAGAGTCTTTGGTATTCGCAAAGCAAAAACTGCTTTTCGGGTTCGAGTCCATCACCATGGGACATGGGGACATGACTCTATGAGAGGTCCTAGAAAGAAAGAAAGAAAGAGAGCACGTGGGGCCCTAGTTAGGAGCTTTTAGTCTTTGATGTGGGTCCCGCGCGATGTAAATGGGTCATACTGCTTTTCGGGTTCGAGTCCATCACCATGGGACATGGGGACATGACTCTATGAGAGGTCCTAGAAAGAAAGAAAGAAAGAAAGAAAGAAAGAGAGCACGTGGGGCCCTAGTTAGGAGCTTTTAGTCTTTGACGTGGGTCCCGCGCGATGTAAATGGGTCAGGCAAACAATGCGTATGAAAAAAACAAAAGAACCGTTTCTAGAATAAAGGCGGAGGATGATGTGGTCTTTTTCGAGAAATGGAGATCTTCTGATCTGCATGGAAAATCGCAATCCTAGCTGGTTCTTCTGTCTCCTCACACACACTCTCTCTCTAAATATGAACAGCACAGTAGTCGCTGAGACAATTGTACTTCCCAGATTTCAACTGGTCTGGGCAATAGTTTGATCTACTTATAAAGCTGCAAATATTAGATGAACGGCTGAGATGGGTTTACTTCTGGGATCTAGGGTTTTAGTTTTGAATTAGGGGAACATTGGAACAAGGTCTTCTTCATGGTTCGTTTGTCGTTACTGTTGGATAAGGCAAGTTCTGTTTGTCCCACGAAAACATGCATGGTGCTGCAAACTCTGTGATGAGGAAGAGGTAGAACTGCTTGGGGTCTCGTTCCAAAATAGCCATTTCGAAAAGTGAGTTCTTACGCGAATGGGGTAATAATTAATGGGAATGGGTAAATATAGTTTACCCAGTGGAGTCAGCGGAGCAGCAGTTGCGTCTTCGTTGTTAAAGGAACAAAAATGTTCAGCTTGTTTTGGTTCATCAGCACTGGCTTTGTAGTTTGTATACAAGTGCTGTTCTGCTTTTTATGGTATATCAGTATCAAAAGTCTTAAAAAGAAGAGTTTTCAAGAACTCGTAAAGCCAGAGAAAGAAACAGAAAAATATAATGAAAAAATAGGAAGAGAAGAATAAGTTTTATTAGAAACTGAGATTTCGTTTTTTAAAGACAATGATATTATAGCTTTAACGTTTTCGATCAAAAATGTATTTACAATCGACAACTCTTATTGTATAAGTATACTAGTCTTTATTGACACATGCGATGCATGTGTTAAACAGTTTTTATTTTTGCTTTTTAGAGAGGAAAAAAAATTACTTCTGTAAGGTGTGGGCAGTTTTATCTGTAGATAGTGTGGGATTGGGAAGTTATATATATAGAATGTGGGATGAGAAGTTATCATTTCCTACTTTTTCTGAATTTTTATTTTTATTTATATTTTGTTATTTACCATAATATCCCTTATATATTAAAGACTATTTTAAATTAAACTATAGTTT
>BDJD01000114.1:279912-327410 GCA_002564525.1 Rosa multiflora | reverse complement strand
ACCTCCAACTGGAAACATGGAAGATCAAATTCTCATATGAATGTTTGAAATATTAATGACCAGTCTTGCCTTCAAAGAAAAAGAAAACCAGAAACCTAAATGATCAAAGACCGTTTCTCTTTTAGTGATATGATCATCCAATCATTTGATGTGACTAGCAAATATTAATTAAGCGATCAGTTGCAAACTAACGACCAATCTTGAAACAAAGGGAGTGAAGAAGAAGAAGAAAAGATGGACAAGGAAGAAGCGACAAATGGCGTGTTTTTTTTTTCTTTCCTTTTTTAATGAAGAACAGTTTTTTATTTTTTATTTTTATTTATTTGACGATGTGTTGGTTTGTTTAATTTTTTTTTTTGTGATAGTTGAAAAGATGAAAAAACCCCTCACGTGCTAACCAAATTAATGGAAAATTAGATAGAAAGTCTTAAACCGGCAACAATTAGAAAAATGAGGGTGTAGATAATCAAAATTGAAATGCCATGGGGGAAATCGGCGGCAATGGAAAAAGTTAGGGGGTAATTTGGCTATTTTGCCCAAAAAAAAAGAGATGGTTGTTCTTATGCAACTAATCAAACACTGAGACCTTATTTGGTTCGCCGGAAGAAAAAAAAAATTTTATATATATATATATATATATATATATTTTTTGAACAAATGGCTGGTGCGGCTGCCCTCAAGCCTTGATAAATGAAACTGTCAAATACAAGGAGGGGACATTAGGCCTAAACCCTTGATTACAAAAGCATTTAGAGTACGTTCCGAAATCATATTAGGAGTTTCTACAAAATGAATGTATTCAACAATGCACCAATTAGCAAAGAGTGTTTTACTGGTTACTCTATAATTTGCTTTGACATAGCGGTGACATATTGGAAAGATAACTTGATTACAACGAAGCAAAATTAACAATATCGTAGTTTTTCTACTATATATGTTGTCACCGGAAGGTAAATCCGACGGCACTTACTTTCATCCTGCCACTAGGAGGTTGCGACCATTAACCAAAATAGACCGTCGCCTCCCTAGGTCAGACAAGGCACTTACAATGCATACACAAGCATTAAACTCGACTAGCCCTACAAAATACATGCAGAGACTTATTGCACTCCAAAGGCGAGACAAAAATAAGCAACTAAAGTAAATAAAGCTACAGACTAAAATAAAAAACATAATCCAAGCAGGGCATAAATAGAGTGCCCAAGCCCAAGCACTAACCGTATAGACCATAAGACCACAAGCCACCACCAAAGCTTGGCCCAACCCTATTACTACCACCACCAACAGACCGCTCTGCTCAGCCTCACCACTTCAGCCGCACCGCCATGATCAACCTTCCACCTTCCCCATCGCGCCGTGGAGAGGCACCAAACCTTCCAAACATCATACCGTAATCACGCGACCTTACCCAGATCTGGTCAGGCCAATCCTGGTCCAGCCCCGCCACCACGTCCTCATCTCCTCCATCCCGATTCCGGCCCAACAATAACTCTCCAATCCTCTGACCCTACAACCATGTCGGTCCAACCGCTGCACCAATCCACTCTGATCCTCTTGTCCAAAGACACAGCCAACAAACCCAAAGGGCCAATAGATCTCGTCCAATGACAACGTCACCGAACGCGCCGCTGGACGGAAAGAAAATAAATTTTGAGAAACCCTAGCGGTCGCTCTCTCTCTGCAGTCGACAAGTTTGCACACTTACTCTCATTCTTTTGTCTTTTTTATGTGATGAAAAATCAAAATTCTCATGAACTTTCTATTCTTATATTTGGTAAGAGCAACTTCAACAGATTCCCTATATTTTGATTTTTCTCTACTTTAGGGAAAGATAAGCATTTTTTGCTCCAAAAGATTCCCTATAACTATCTCTATTTTAGGGAAAGTGAGGAAAGAGAAAACTAAATTCCCTATATTTACAGCAAACTCTAAAATTTTAAGGAAGAATATGGAGATTTTAGAGATTGTTGTAAAATATGGAATCTTTTGGAGTTAGAGCATAAAAAGAGGCTAAAGCTTTGAGTTTTGCTTCCCTATAATACATAAATTCTAAGGGAAGCTGTTAGAGTTGCTCATTGAGAAAGCTGTTAGAGTTGCTCATTGAGAAAATTATTGAAAAAATTGTTAAGAAAATCATAATTAATGCAATACAATAATAAAAATGTAAGTAATTATGCAATGAGTTAGTAGGGAAAATGAATCAGTTAGTAACATTGGATAAATTGTTGAAAAACTTGTTAATAAAATCATAATTAATGCAACAAAATAATAAAATGTGAGAAATTAATGCAATGAGTGAGTAGGGGAAAATGAATCTTTGGGGGTATTGGAGGATCTATTTTCCCCTACTCTTTCCTTTCTTTGTGAAATTTGTCCTTTTCTTGTGCTTACTAACCACATGAAGTGAATCTGTTTCCTTTTTCCCGAGTCATCAAATCCACGAACCAAACAATTCATGAGATAAAAATCAATTTCTTGGTTCAACACTACATCTTGTTCTTCAAAACGAGCTATGCAACATTGTGTCCAAACCTCCAACCAAATGTAATGAAAAAAGTAACGAAAATACCCACGCAATCTTAAAACGAGAACAAGATCTAAGACCAAACTCATCACAACTCACATTCTATTCATCTCTATCAATTAAGGACACATACCATCAAGCTATGTAATGGAAGGACGAGCACTTGGGAAATATATTACACCAAAGCGGCACATAAGGTATTACTCAAGTGATCACTGAGTTATGCACAAGAGGTGTTTAACCAATAGATTATTGATATTGCACTATAAAGTGCTCAATCCAAGAGGTACATGACTAAAGAGGTTGTAGAGGTTCTTAAGAATACATCTAAAATGTGCATACAACTAAAACCGACAAGGTACATGAAAGTTTACCCTTGAGGTGACTCGATTATTAGATCGAGAACCAAGTAGATCGCATGTCCAACAAATCCTGAGTCAGACTCAAGAGGTCATGCTCCACAAGAATTGGGCATAACAGTATTGAAAAACTCAGCTCCAATTTGGTAACAACTAGATTCCTAAGGTACAAGAGCCTTGATACAATAGGCCCAACGCTGGTTTAAGGCTTCTTAGAGATCAACATTGTTTGGTTAAAATATCAGCTCTTACTCAACACTTCTATTTAAAGCTAGGTTAAAATACCAGCTTTCATAATATGCAAAACGATAATATATTTAGTTAACATTTTTTATATTATCATTTCTACCCTACTGCGTATAAAATTTAGACCCTAAAAAACACCCTATAATCTTTAGGCACACAATTATAAATATACAAAAGTAAAATGGGATTGTCACTGTTCAATGAACACTGATGAACAGTACATACAGTGATTTCCGGATTTGCCCTTATTTTTTGTCATCTTTGACGCTTTTGTCCCTCAGTTTTTTATTTTTATTTTTTATTTATTATTATTATTTTTTATAAGAAAAAACACAAAATATTAGCTCAATGAAATTATTACAAATAGAAATAATAATTTAAAAATTAATTTGTTCTTGAATCCATGGTTTTAGCTTAGTAGGATCATACAGACTTTTTATCCGTTTTTATATATGGGTTAGGTTTGTCAAATGTGAAATAACATGAGCCTAGAACATAAGCCTTGATTTAAGTTGATTTTAAAATAGAAATAGAAAAAGTCAGCAAACATGGTATTTTATAGATGAGTGTCCTGAGTAATTCTTAAATTTAAATTTAGAACTTTATATCACATATCACTAAATTGTTATAAAGATTTTTAAAAGCTTCACTATTAAGTTTCATAAGCTGCTCCTTATATTATATCATTTGTATCCAAAAACAAATGAAGGGTCTTCAACACCATATGAACCAATAAGTGATTCATCAGAGGATGATTAGTTCCAACTTGAAATGTATGATATTTTGGTGAGATTTAACCACTTTCTTAATTTATATGTAAATAATATATTTTGTTAGACTATTCCTTTGTTTTGAAAAATGTAAATACAGAAGTTTGGTTAAAATATCAGCTCTTACTCAACACTTCCATTTAAAGCTAGGTTAAAATACCAGCTTTCATAATATGCAAAACGATAATATATTTAGTTAACATTTTTTATATTGTCATTTCTACCCTACTGCGTATAAAATTTAGGACAAAAAATACAAATCCGCAGCATCGCGCGGGCGAGCTGCCTAGTTCCTATAATACCATAACTTCTACTAGGCTCTACAGTCATTTTACTGACGTGAGTCTCGGAGGGCCTTTGACCGGCACCACGCTAGTATCAGCCCCTGCTAGATTAAACAAGTTCTCGTGGACAATCAGAAAGGTGAAGCCAACTTGATGTGGAGGATTTGTGGACCTCCATCTCGAAAACGTCATTCTTTGTTTGAATTGATGGAGGACAGGACCTAGTTCTAACCCAATGCATGGGCTAAGTTGATGCCCATTGCGGACGAAATTTTGAAAGCAGAAACCGGCCCATTTAGCGTAGAAGCGACGCGAAACCCAGAAGCATTACTAATAATCCTGGGTCACCTTTCGCAGTTTACTCGTCGTCGCCTTCCTTTCCCAAAAAGCACAGAACCATCTAGCAACAACCGCAACCCCAATTCCTTCCTCCTCCGAAACCTCTCCCTCTCTCTCTCTCTCTCTCTCTCTCTCCAAATCAGCTATGCAGCACGGAGATTACTCCTCCGCCCCATACTATCAGTACCCTCCCTATCAAAACCCTAATTCTAATCCCAACCCCAACCCCATCCCTACCACCACTGATCACCACCACAACCCCTACGCCTCCGCACCGCCCTTCACCGCCTCCGATTACACCCCCTATTCCCAATCCTACCCTCCATATTCTCAAATTCCGGATCCTGCCCCCCCAACCGCTCCTTCCTATTCCCCTCCAATCTCCAACCCTAACTTGCCGCCCTTCAATCCCACACCCCAACCGCCTTCTTTCCCGTCGTTTGAGACCCACGCGCCGTACCAACCGCCGCCGCCGCAGCAGTCCTATCATCCTTCGTACGATCAACCCCAATCGGCTCCATCTTACGCGCCAATTCCCGCGAACACTAACGTCAATTCAAACCCCTCTTATCCAGCTCCGTTTTCGAATCCAGGATCCCTAGCCGCCGCGCCGCCGTACGAAAGCCCCTACGAGAATTTGGCGAAATTCGATCACGGCGGCGCGTCGTATTTAGACGATAGGTACGGTGGTGGCGGCTACAACCGGAGCCAGTCCGATTTGGGATCGGATCTGTATGGGAAGCGATACGATTCAGGTCGGAGTGAAAGTTACGGCGACGGTGTTTATGCTTACCAAGGTGACAAGGTGGAGCCCTATGGGGCTCGCGGCACGGCGCCAAAGTCGTCGAGCTCGGCTTTGTTTGATGATTACGGGAGGGCGATTAGTTTCCCTTCAGTTAAAGAGTCGTCGGTGAGCTCAAGCAAGATTGTTCGGGCAGTGCCCAAGGCAGATACTCAGGAAGACACCAAGAGTGGGGTGCTGAAGTTTCGGGTTAAGCTTTTGGCTGAGAGCGGAGGACAGAGCACCATGGATGTTCTTTGCCAGGTATGACACCTTGTGTCTATGTTATCGAATATTCGTCATTCTGTTCATTGTGCATGAGATTGTGTATTATAGGAAGATATTGGTATTGTTAAGGTATGGCTATACTGTGAAGCTTTAGGATGTACACCCGCTATAGCACGAGAGATGATGGTTTCCTAGTTACTAGATCGTTGTGTTATTTTGGATATCTATTTTAGATGCTAAACCATAAATCTTACATATAAGAACCTATGAAATTGAAAAATTCGGTGCATAGCCCTAGAATTGGGGCGCATAGCAATAGAGATTGACCACTTATGTCATTGCATGGTTTTGAAGGTTCACTTTAGATGCAAACTTTTGGGCATGAATGTTACATCAAGAACATGCAATTAGGTTTAGGTAGTTCATGGCTTCAATATTTCTAATTTGTTAATCCATTTTTTGGTGTTTTCTATTACTTAGTTCACTAGCTTTAGGTAGCTCTTCACTTCTATATTTTCTCAGTATCCCGCCAAATATGGATTTTATACATCAGCTCTGAGACATACTGATAAGGAACTGGCATTGGCCACCACATTTAGTCCTGTTAGTGTGCGAGCTTTTATTCTGATTAAAAGAAGAATCCATTGGGATGTGGGATTCAACAAAATTCTCTGTATGCCATTTGTGTGTTACTATTTATAAATGGCAAATGTGATTTATCATGTTAAAAATTGCAAATGCGCTCAAAGATAGTCTTTAAAGGTGGTTTAGAATTGGAGCGAAACTCTTAAGATTGAACTTGCTGATCTTTACTATTTAAACTAGGGGAGTGAAATTTGCACTCCCCAAACTACAATCTACACTCCCACTATCAAGTTTAATATTTTTATATGTTCTCTTCATACGTCTTTCCGATATTACCCTTACATATTACAACATTTTTCTTCACACACACACTCTCTCTCTCTCTCTCTCTCTCTCTCTCTCTCTCTCTCTCTCTCGTATACTCTGCTTTCAGAGCAAAGAATCTTGGTTAAGCTGGAGATATGAATTTATACAACTTGCCACATTTTTGGCGGAAGCGGCAACGACGGAGATGTAGTTGTGGTAGGTGGAGGACTAGAGGAGGAGGGTGACTCAAAGCAAAAGCCGCCGCCGTGGAGGTAGAGGATGAGGGGGAGCTTCCAGTCGGCGGATATGGGTAGGATTATGCCAGCCGAGATGGGTGGGTCGGTTGAGATGGTGACGTGTTTGGATTAGACCCCAGTGGGACTTTGTCGAGGAGGGATGGGTTCGGTGGATGGTGCCATCTTTGTGGATGGAAGAAGAGGAACTCGTGTTAGACCGTCGGAGTGATCGGCGACGACGACCATTGGAGAAATGGTAGATTAGTGTTGATGGTGAATGATTGATTGAGAAGGTTTAATTGGGTGGGTGTAGTGTGGATTTATGCGGAGATTGAACTAATTGTTCTGTGTATTTGTGAGTGAACTAATTGTGTTTGCATTGAACCAAAAAATAAAAAAACTTGCCTCATGTTTGGAAGGGATGAGCATGAGCTAATCCAAGTCGTGGGATGTGGGAAGATGATATATTTGCAGGGGTTTCTCTTCTTCCTTCTAGAGTAGAAAGAAGCTCAATAAAACATCTAAAACAGATGGTCATTCTTGAGAAAGCAAAACCCAGAAAACAAAATCAAGTTTGAAAGATTTGTGTTTCAATTAAGTGTAGAATTTTGGTATCAATTTAGAAGATTTGTGTTTTAAAATCGGGCATCAATTTTGTCCTTCTTCATTGTATTCATTTGGCAATGAATCTGGGCAGTTTAATATTTTCTTCTGTTTTGGAGAGTATGATGATCAATAACTTAATATAGCAGCTTCATATATCTAAACCAATAATTGATATAAAAGATATTGTCAATTTGGTTTTGCTTCTTGCATTTCAGCCATAAAAGAGAGATGAGAGAAAACTGAAAGAAGAAGAGATGAGATTGAGTAGGTGGAAAGGCCAGAGAGAGAGAGTTTTGGAAGCTGAGAATAAGGGCAAATATGGAATAGTATAATAAAAAGATAGAAATGGAAGTAAAAAATATTAAACAAATGAAAGGGGAGTGCAAATTGTAATTTGGGGGGTGCAAATTTCACTCCCCTTTAAACTTCCATGTGCAGCAAAACAAAAACAAAAAGTTCCATATGCTGCAACATACAACTTTGTTATCTCTCAATATCCTTTGAATCAAGAAGCTGTTTTTAGAATTTTTTTTTTTTAAATCATTGTGTTGGTTTAAACAATGGATAATGTTTCATACATCACCATTTTATTGTACTTTTAAATCTTCCATATTGGTTCAGATTTGAGAACAATGGTTGATGAACGTTTCTCTCTCAGATTGGTTTGGATGGTATTCGTATGCTTGATCCTGCTACCAGTCGGACATTGAGAATATATCCGCTCGAGACCATCACTAGATGTGAAGTAAGTTCTTGTGATTTTCTTTTGATTATCTACTGTTACTTTTTTACTGCTAATTTTGGCTTGAGCTATCACAATAACTTGGTTTTTCTTTTCATTCTCATATAGGTAACAGATTCATCTACCTTTGCTTTTTGGTCAAAGAGTTCTGTTGACATTGAACCAAGACGGATTAGATTGCAGTCAAATAGTTACACTACAAACACCCTTTTGGATACAGTGACTGCTGCAACCGTACAGGTTGGGATTTGACATACATGGATATTTTTATGCGTTTCTTGCAATTTGAAAGCTGCATAATATAGTTATCATGTTTTAAATCTTGAATGATATTTAGTCATGCTCTGTTTTTGCCGATTGTGATTCAGCTCAAGGAGATGGGTGGCAGTAGCAGGCCAGCTGAATCTTTGAAGACAAATGAACAGTCTGCAGAAAGGAAGAAAGGATTAACCGATTGGATGAACATTATAAAGCCAGGAAATGAGGAGAAAGATCATTGGGTAATCTTAGTCCCTTGTTTTTTTGGGTAGAATGACATAAATGTTGCAGTGTTTATACATTTTTGAATACAAATGTATGCAGTTTTTCCCTAATGACTCTTGCTTATTTCTTTATCTCTCTTTTTCTTTAGGTCCCTGATGAAGCAGTTTCAAAATGTACAGCATGTGGAACAGATTTTGGGGCTTTTGTACGTAGGGTAAGTCTAATTTGATATGGTTTTCTTTGGAGTTTGTTATTGTGCATGCATGTTTGCTCTGAACTTACAGACTTCTTCATTTTAGCATCACTGCCGGAACTGTGGAGATATCTTTTGTGACAAGTGTACCCACGGCAGAATTGCATTAACTGCTGAAGAAAATGCTCCGCAGGTTCGAGTTTGTGATCGGTGCATGGTATGTCTCAAAAATCTTTGAGGCTGTAATAGGGTGAACATGTCATTCCAATTACATCTCAGAACCCTAGATGTGATTCCATTTATATTTGCAGTGATCTTTCATTCTTCACTAAAATAGACTCTGATGGAGTATTATCTTATAAATGGTTTGGTTTCTACATGATATTCTGTGATGATTTAGTCTTTTAGGATCAATAAGCCATAAGGTTGTACAGGGTGTCAGTTATGTTCTTAGTTTCTGATGGAACGCTTCATTTATTTTCAGGGAACTAGGTCAGTTTATCAGGTATTTTTTTTTCAGTCACACTTGGATTATAAGATTTACACAGTTTTTCTCTGCATTCAGTGTTGGTCACCTTAAGAAATAACTGTTTTTGGTTTGGGTAGTCTCATGTAGGCAACCACTGATTAGAGTCGGAATTTTGGTGAAAGTATATTTTACAAAGATCTTCTTTGTGAGTCCACTTATTGAATTAGGGGAAATTACTCTTGGCATCAATCGACAAAGTAGTTATAGAGAATAGTAAAGTATTTGTATGGCTTGTAATTGAATTTGTGCTGAATATCTTCTCATACCGATCTGTATATGCACTTCTGTTGATTGCTTATAAGAAAAACTATATTCTTTGAATATTAGGTATTTGTTTTGTATAAGTGAATATTTTTTTTCAGCACAGAAAAACCGCCCTTTCTTATTGTTGATTAATTACAATGTTATTGTCATTGCAGGCTGAAGTAACTCAGAGGCTGAGTAATGCCAAGGAAGCATCTGGTAAACCTGCAGCATTGCATAGTCATGAGGATCTTGCCAAGAAGCTTCAGGTAAAATTGGTGTTCTCTGCCTCTGTTTTCTTATAATGCTATTTATACTATAGAATGCAGTTAGGACTATCTAGATTTATAATGGATTCAATTATTCCACAAAGTAAATTTAAATTATGACTATCGTGAGCAGAATGTATCATGAGTCTGCATCAAGAGAGGTGTTTGTGATACATGTATTGGGTGTGAACTTACATCTCTTTTTAATTTTTGAACAGGCCGAGATGGAGAAGAACCGCAGGGAATCTTCAGGTAGTTTTTTTTAATTCTTGTGAAGATTGAATTGTAGAAGTTTGGGTTGGCCTTCCATGAGAATCTCAATTGTGGGCCAACCTGATAATTGTTCAATGAGGGAGTTATATCAGTGGCATTTGCTGCAGTTGCTAGATATTCAAATTTTTTTCCTTCACACCCTCATTTGCATGCTCATTCTCAGGTTCCAAGTCGGATGGATCTGGAAGACGGATGAGAGAAGTTGCTTGTCCTACATGCACTGTCCACTTGCAGGTTAGAAGTTAATTCATGTACATAATTTATACACACATGTATGCTGTACCTGACAGTTATTAGTTAGTTTCTTAAGATGCTATCTCTGCGAGATACGTAAGGTTAAACTATTCTTGTTTCAAAGGTTTGAGGCGTATTAGTGTATATATTTTGTTTCTTTTTGGTGACAATGGTAATGAAATTTTTGCAGGTCCAAGTTCCTAGCTCAGGTTCAGAGACAATAGAGTGTGGGGTTTGCCAGCATCCATTCCTTGTGAGTGCTCACTGATATGAACGGATCGTAGGACTGATGGTGTCTAAATCTCCCAATATGAAGTCCCTGGCTTCATATTATTTAATTGGATTTGGATTTGCTTTTGTTTCCTAATAATTTGGAAGAGCTTTTACATACCATTGATTTTCTGGTTTGTATTGAGGTGATGGCAGCTTGTTTCTACCATGTAGCGTGTATATGAATATATATTATTTCAAAGCACCATCAACTGGGTCATGCCTTTTGTGTAAATTGATGTTCATATATATGCATATTAAATACTTGATGCTCCAATTATAGGGTTGAGACGTGATATTTTATTCCTGGGTGTACCTTGTATGTTTCATCCACTTGAAAATTAGTGGTACATGTTTTATTTCTAGTATGTAAGGCGGGCCATTTTTGTGTTGGGTTGGAATTCTTGATCAAAGCTTGTTTGACCCAGGGTTGAATTAATTATTGGATCTTTGATCAGAGCATCTAAATTGATTGATTAAAATCATCCCACTTACTCCAATAATCTCATTAACCCAATTTAAACTGAAATGATAATTTTACTCTAAATCTAAGTAATAAACTCCAGCCACTGCCACGAGACACCTCTCTCTCTCTCACATCCCTCCGATTTGAAGTCATACGGTTCTCGTCAGTTACGGCATCCGGCACCGGAGTCAACCTCGACCACCACTGCCGCCTCAATTGGCTTCCTCAGAAATCCTCTCACCGTCGCGCACTGCGTGACGTGGCCACTCTGCTTTGTCTCTACCGCCGACTCAAACCAGTTGCCGGAGTTCCCGCCGATCTCGGATCCGGGCAAGGAGAATCGAATCATCAGCTGCCCACTTCTACTCTCTTTAATTTTCTCTTCTTTACAGTTTGCCTCTCCTCCCCCTTACCCATCTCCAAGAGAATGAAGGCCAGATCTCATCTCTTATTATCATACATCTTTATGAATCCCAGTGAGTGAGAAATAGAGAAATTGGCTGTAGCGGAAAGAAAAGAAAAGAAAAAAACGAAGATGGTCAAAAACTCAAAACGACGGGCCGTAGCTGATCAATCCATAAGCCATGGTCGTGGAGGCATAGCCTACCTACCGGCTACCGCTGTAGCCAAGATGGGAATATTTAATCTGGTGTTGGGTGCACCAACCAAATAACATCAGAGGGTTCAACGAGTCATTATGAAGAAAACGACATGGATTGGAGGTTGCTGAGTGGTGCATGTGTATCTACAGTATGGTAGGAATGGGTCATTTGGCTATAGTGTGAGTTTGGATTTTATGAGATATTTCTACATGCTAATTTTTTTGGACTTAAAACATTTCTTTTTTTGTTTTGTTTTGTTATAACAGACATAATTTGGTATAAGTTGCAGAGGTTACATAACTATTCTTTGGGTCAAAAATTGGAAGTTTGGTTAATATTCATATTTGTTATATAAGACAATTTTTTTCTCTAATGAAAGTTTTATTTGTCTAATTTTAGAAAGATTAGTTCTCATTCCGATGACCAACAGTTCTATTGGGAGGCAATAGACGTCTATTGTCTCTCTATTGGGGGGGGGGGAATGGATGTCTATTGGGGGCAATAAACATTTCCGGTGAGGTTTTCAGAAAAGTCCATTGGGCGGCTGCCGGTAATCTGATTTTTGCGACCGGTGACGGGGCTCCGGCGAAGTCCCCTATGGTTTCTCTCTCTTCCATTTTTTCCCTCTCTCTCTAAGTAACAAAGGTGAGGGTAAAATGGTATTAAAAAAAAATCTTAATGGAGTATTAGGTAAGACGGTAAGAGAGAATTAAAATAACTTAATAGAGTAAGTGGGAAAAAAATATCTAGAAATAGAGTAAATGGACAAAAAGCCATGTTCTCGTGATGTCTTTACTAGTAAAGACATCAACATTGCATATATGCATTTCAAAAGAACTTGTAAAAAAAAAAAAAAAAACTTGTTGCTTTTTACTGCTTTATCCCAAAAAATAAAGTTCGCAAAAAATGTGTTATTTTTTTCTCTCACTCAATCGGTTCATCGGATTCTTTAATGTTTGTTTCCCGGAAAGTGGGCATTGGGAAATGAAATACTTTCCTTTCCTGCGTTTGGAGACAGCCAAGGAAGGGAAACACTTTCCCAAAGGAAAGGAAAAAGTGGAGGAATTTGGTTCCCTCCCCCCCCCCCTCCGGAAACACTTTCCCAAAGGAAAGGAAAGTGATTCCTTTCCTTTCCAGTTAAACATGGCCTTAATGGAACTCTTCCGCCATAAGTCCTTTTCCTTTTCTGGCGTTTTGTGGAAGTGAAAGCTCTTGCAGTAGAATACTGAGACTAAAGCGTTGAACTTTGATGACTCCATTAATCTAGTTGTTGAAGTAATTTATTGCAATTAACGTTTCTTAGTTGCCCGTCTTTTGCCCTTTTTTCTGTGGTTGTCTAGAAAGATCGCATTAACCATTGCCTCGGTTGGTACAAGCAAATTGACATGAAGTTGTCACCCTCCTGTTTCATTTTGCTCTCTTAATTTCTGTGTAATGTTTGCTAGCACCGTGTTTTGGTCTCTTTCTAACTTGCAAAGAGAAGGTTGCGAGAGTTAAAGCCGAAAAGCCTAGTCACACTGAGGTCGATCGGGAAGTGAATTGCTAAATGGGACGCTGATCTGAGTGAAACAGCCTAACTGACTAGCTAGCTGAAGGGAAAGCTGTGTTGACTAGTTGAATCCCCATTAATAAGTAAACCGTTGGGAGTGTGGGAGATGGATAGGCTTTAAATCATGCTAAAAAGTAGACGTTGAAATCTGATAGCACCAATGTTGGTTCCATGTCCTTTAACAGAAAAATTATTCTTTAGTGGTCCTGGACTATAGTATTGATAATTCGAGTTATGTCTTGATTTACATGCACTTGTACTGATTGGTTCTTTTAATTCTATCGCATATTAAAATTTTAAAGAGACTAAACAGGTCCATTAAAATATTAAATCCTAACATCCATTCTTGATATTTTTAAATAAAATAATACGCTGATGTTAAGTTAGCATACCAAATCTTAAACCTATATTAGTCGGTTTCTCATCACCAATCATCACACTATTGTGGATAACATCTAAATATGTTTTTTCTTTTCTTTTTTCCTGCGCCACAGTATTAGTTCTCTTCACATATGCAGTCTGCCCTTAATGCATATGTAAATGTACGGCATTTTTTCATGTATTTTCACTATCACTTTATTAAAGATGAACACTAGTACTGTTTAGTTTCTCTGGTTGTTAACGAAGTATCAAGAGCTCCTGCCATGCGTTTCAATTTTTATTTTTTTTACCCTATATACTACATATCCATAAGCTCAAAGGCGCTTTATAGCTAGTTTCAGCAAGAGACCTTAATGCTAAAAAAGCTGATCATGCAGAGAAATTAAATACAGTGTTATAGCTTAGAAATTTGACCCAAAGGCTAATTAGAAGTGTGCAGCTACCAGCTAGCTAGCTACGTAGCTTGTAGGTACGTCAGATGTCAAACTCACAGCTTAATTAGATGGTGCGAGTGCGACCAAGGTTTTAAATATCTGCGATATTTCTGATATCTCTCTTGATATCTCCTTTTTTCGACGGACTGATATATTTAGAGGGGTAAATATCTTATCTTTTACTGTTTCTGTGAAATTTCTCCGACATCGTCAAATATCTCCGATATATTAGATATTTGAGATATATCCCTGATAAAGTGAAGAAATATCTATAAAATTTGAAATAAAAATTTTAAAAAAACTCAGTAATTATCTAAATGAAAATCTGTGTGAAGAGAGATCTCCTAAAGACAAATCTGAGTGAGGAGAAATCCCCTCAAGGTGAATCTAGGTGAGTAGAAAATCCCCTCAAGGAGAATCTAGGTGAGGAAAAAAATCCCCTCAAGGCGAATCTAGGTGAGGAGAAATACCCTCAAGGCGATTTTGGGTGAGAAGTAATTCTCTAAAAGTCTAAATGCAAATCTGTGTGAGGATAGATTTGGTACTATGTAGTCTGTAACTCTGTATGTAGTTTGTAACTCTGTAGTTGAATAATAGAAAGAAGATAAAGTCATAACAGTTCAATTATTCAAATGAGGCCAAATGACATTACAGAAGGAAGTCAATGAACCATATATGGATGAGATGATGAGAAGAGAGTGCAGAGTACGGAGTATTAAATTTTGACTATGCATCTTGAAAATTTTTAGCTTTTCAACAGCCTAGAGTCTCTTTTTGGATGTAGATGAAGAGAGTGCAGAGTACGGAGTATTAAATTTTGGCTATGCATGTTGAAAATTTTTAGCTTTTCAACAGCCTAGAGTCTCTTTTTGGATGTAGATGAAGTTGACATTCATATGTATTTATATGTAATTCTAAATTTCTAATAATTGATTTTTTTTTAAAAACGACATTTTGTTACCCTATATCCCTGATATTTTTTATATCTCATTCAGAGTACCGATATATATAAAAATATCAATATTTAAAATCTTGGGTGCATGTGACAAGCTATGATATTCCTAATCGATTTATTATATCGGGTATGAATCTCTCTGTCTCTCCCCACTGGGCTGGTCGGCAAAGCGGTTGAGCAATTAACTCTACAATAATGACTACGCACAATGCAAATACGTGGATCCAACAAATTATTAAAAAGCAGCCTTCTCCTTCTGGTAGAGGTCCCACGTTTCCTCTCATATCCGATTCCGTCTCCGGTCCCGTGAATGTTCATTCATTTTTATCGTGATGTGCGTCGCTCTCTCCATCCATGCACATCTCATGCAAACAAGTACGACCGACAGAAAACAAGTCGTCGAGTTTTCTGGGTAGCTAGCATCGTCAAGTTTTCTCAGAGACCTCCAGCTGGCTACTTAATTTAGAAAGAAAATGATGCTTCTGGATTAGCCGGTAGATAATAAACCTAACTGTACGTAATACTCACAAAGCTGATAAGAGTTTTGGGACCCTCTATCTTTGATTTAACGATCAAGTTATGTACTATTTAATTAGAATGTGATCGATCGGTGGTCAATTTTTAGTTGGACTAGTCAGTCATACTCGATATACTCCTATATATCTACGGTATTAATTTCTTAATTGCTTTCTGTTACTTCGTACTGCTGCTCCCAAACACGAGAATTGGCCTGAGCAAGTATATATATATCACAGTGGTGTTCACCTGGTCAGTTGCTGATCAAAAAATTTATGCTCAATAACTCTTAGATTTAAATCCAAGGGTTGAAAACAAAACACCTCAACTTAATAATAATTCTCTCTGCCATTAGATTTACATCCAAGGGTGATTGAGCAATATTTTCTTGGTCAATAACTGATCAGGTGAACATTTTCGATATACATCAATATCATCGTAAAATTGAGACCAGATAACCCCATTTGGGGACATGTGTCGACCATTTATTACATTTTGCGTTGCTCTCTCATCTAACGGATTTGTAATGGAAATGGAAATTCTGTAAATTATCCAAAAGGACATTTTTACATAATATACAAATAAAGAATACTAATTGGGGCTTAAAGTTGGTAGAAATTATTAGGCAGTACTCCCCAATGCACGATTCCAATTCAAAGTATGCTCCTATCCATCAATTAAATACATAACTATTGGGAACGAAAAAAATCCTTTATTTTGTAAGCCCTCTTTTTTTTTTTTCAGAAATAGAAAGAAGAATAGGAATGAAGGAAAAAAAAAAGAGAGAAAGAAACCCAATTCCAATAAAAAAAAATATTTTTTATCCTTTTCCATATCCATATTCATATATAGAATATGTATCATAATTCATGAATTAATATGAAATCTTTTTTCATAAGTAAAAACGACGGGCTAGTTATAGTTCTATAAGAAGTATTTTATTGAAGAATTAAGTTATTACTCAACAAAGAAGAATTGAAATTATTAAAGAAGGGGTGAGATCAATTCAGAAGTACTTTGTTTTTGTTTTTTTATTTTTTATTATTAATTTATTTAATTAATTCATTTATTTTATTTAATTATTAAAATAAGAATTATATAAAACTAATAATTATAACCGACAGAATTCAATTGTTCTAATTACATGTGTGTTGACCAAGAAGGTCAATCTTTTGGCCTTTTCGGGTTCTAAACGAACTAAACTCCGAATTTTTTCTAGTGTTCTAATACTACTATACTAGTAAAGCATGGTTAAATAACTCAGGTAAAGTGTTTGATTGTTTCGGAGATACTTAAATCCTTGCACATACCTAGATATAGTTAGTTTGTTAGATTGACATAAAATTATGAACCTAAATTTATAGCCTGTTTTACCAAAGTATGCATCTACTGCTTTGGTCCTGAACAAAAATTCTACTATGGACCAAAGTCCAGGTAGACCATAGGCAAAATGAGAGGCAAAATGAAGCATTTGGGTGCAAAAAATGCTTATTTTTTTGCCTTGGTGCAGGTGGACCAAGGTGCACGCAAGACTCTTTGGATTGAAACCAGTTGAATGTGGCAGTTGAAGATACATTTACACACCTACTTTTCTAAATTGGACAGCTCGGATCTTCTTGACTTTCTTGTTGTGTGCAATAAATGACTGGGAAATTGCACCTGTTAAACTTGTCTATATATGGACACCCACTGAGAGAACCACCTCTGCATGAGCTTAAAAACCAACATTTGTCACTTATTCTCTTGTATGCTTCCTCTTTGGACCGGAGGAAATTCCAAAAGAATGGGATTCCTCCTTATAGAAACCTTCTCTTCTTCTTCTTCCTCTGGTTCCATAATGTCGTCTTCGAAGCAGCTCTTGATATTTGTTTGTAGTCTTGCTGTGGTTTTAGGGCAGTACCCCAGAATCACGGAGGGTCGGGTGAATATACCACCAGGAAAGTCAGTGCCGGCGGTTATAGTGTTCGGTGATTCGATCATGGACACCGGCAACAATAACAATCTTAACTCGGCTGTTAAATGCAATTTCCCTCCATATGGTGAAAATTTCCCAGGAAAAGTTTCAACCGGTAGATTTGGCAATGGAAAAGTCCCCTCAGACTTCATAGGTACAACTATAACAGACAAATTCCTTCATATATATAGATCTCCGACGAAGATTGTATGGTTTCAATTTCCGCAGCATAAAACTTGTAAACTTTTATGCTGCATATATTGTTTTAATTACTCTAACACCTTCAGGAGGTAATGTATGTGATCAGTTTATTTTTGCACACCTATTTTATTTTTAATTTTACACCTTTACCACCGCCTCAATATATTGATTTAGCTTAATCTTTCCTCTTAGACTTAATTCGTCTGTCCATCTAACAAAGTGACACTTACGTGTATTTATGGATTCTATTAAGGTGAATTGGATGATCATCTAAAATTAAAAATAGTAATTAATTTCTAGTTGAATTAATATATATATATATATATATATTTATATATATATCCTGGTTGATCATCAGCTCAAGAACTGGGAATCAAAGAGTTTGTGCCGGCATATGCGGATACTAGTCTAAAACCTGAAGATCTCAGCACTGGAGTCTGCTTCGCTTCAGGTGGCACCGGATATGACCCTCAGACCCCCGAATTAGTAGTAGGTCTATATGTTGCATATAACTTCAAAATTTTCAATTCAATTTGGCTCCTCATGTATTTCTTAGTTCTCGTCCAACGATATACACGGTCATACTGCAGGGAGTTATATCGCTATCGGAGCAGTTGAACATGTTCAAGGAGTATATAGGGAAGCTGAAAGCCAATTTTGGCGAGCAGAGAACAAGCTTCATCCTCGCCAACAGTCTCTTTCTGGTGGTCGCCGGTAGCGATGACATTGCCAACACCTATTTCACTATTGGCATCAGAAAGGCAGAATATGACGTCCCTGCTTACACTGACCTTATGGTCAACTCTGCCACTAGTTTCCTTCAGGTAATTACATTTTAATCATATAAACTCACCGGTCATTATCCTTAATAATTTGTTTAATTAATGTGACTCTATTCTTAATTGGCAGGATTTGTATGCACTTGGGGCTAGAAGGTTCGGTGTTTTCAGTGCACCACCGATAGGGTGTGTACCTTCACAAAGAACTCTAGGTGGAGGAATACAAAGACAGTGTGCTGAAGAGTACAACGACGCAGCGAAGCTATTCAACTCTAAGCTGTCGTCCAACATGCAGTCCTTGAATACAAAGCTGCCCGACAGTAGAATGGTTTATATCGATGTTTACACCCCTCTACTTGATGTCATTCTTCACCCTGCCAAATACGGTAAATAGTTAAAAAAAATTTACATCTATTCATGTTTAACCTCAACCGATCGATCATCAAGATTAACATACATTCTGGTGTGTGTTAATTATCTTGTTTAGGGTTTAAAATGGTGGAGAAAGGTTGCTGTGGCACAGGGGCACTAGAGGTAGCGATATTATGCAACAAATTGTCTCCAACGTGTGAAAATCCGGCGGATCATGTATTTTGGGATAGTTATCACCCTACTGAACAAGCATACAGAGTACTCATTCCTCCAGTTCTCCAAAAATACGTAAACCAATTCTTTTGAAGAAGACATATGCAGTTGCCCTAAACCCAATTATTCAAGCTTAATTAATCAACTTGTATTGTTTTAATCTTCTAATTTCTCCAGACAGTAATGTGGTTTGCCTTTTCCTTATCCATGTATTCTTTGAGATCAATATTATACCTCCTTTCTTGTTATTGAATAACATACTGTATCAATCAAACTGATTAAGTGCATAGTTCAGACATGCTTGATTATTCAAGAATAAAATTATAAAATAGATATAATTTTGTGGTGCACTGAATGATAATTCTGTCATGGCAGCACCGCCAACGTAATCACTATCAAAACCCAATGGATATATAATAGAGATATGTTGCAAGAGATCCCATAATTTCCTAGATGAAATGAAGCTTCCCAATGTGCGGAGTTTAAAATTAGGTTCGATCAAAGCATCACATGATATCCCCCTATAATGAACCCATGCATATATTGAGGACCAGGTAAATATCGCATTGTAATGTCAGTGTCAGTCTCCACCTATATACGTACATAAATAACTGAATCATAACTACGTAGTCAGTGTGTTAGGTCTTTATTTTTATTTTTATTTTTATTTTTATTTTTTTTAAGGATTAAAGGATTTCACTCCTAAGCTCATGGTGACTTGAACTCAGGACCTGAATCTTAGGTAAGTAAGCGCTCTAACCACTAAGCTAACACCACTTGGTCAATTTAATTCTACGTACTCAAATCATCCATGCACGACAGGCCATCTACCCATATATTTCACATGTTTATGTTTATTAATTTTTCTATAGAATTTTATTGAGTGATGGCAGGTTTTGGGTTTAGATGCAGTTATTTCATTTTGATAGTCACCGAAAACGAACAAAAGGAAAATCTATACATTTAACTTTTTTTTTTTTTTTTGAAGTCCCTCATCTACCCATGTATTTGGACGGGAGAGGCAGCCAACTCAAGAACATTATGAACCACTCATAGCCCGCAAAAACCCAACTAAACTGGGTTTTGGAGAGATGAGGGAGGCCACAGTTGCAGACTTGCAGTTGTGGTGGAGAGAGAGAGACATAAATTAAAAAAGATTAATTTGTTAGTATTAACCATAGTTAAGTTATAATACACGTGGCATGTATTTATTGAGTAGTGATATCACCATCAATGTTTAGGTGATGAGAAAATTTGAATCCACTAACATCTGGGTTCAGCGCCAATTACCACGTGAGAGCAGTTAGATCCCGCACTTTAAGGTTTTAATTTAGACCTTAAAAGCCCGCAAGCATCTGACAGTCGAGTCTCGTGATGACTCATAATCTTAGGAAGTTGACACCTTCATCAGTATCTCATGGATCCCGCAAGACCCCGGTACTCAGTAACCTACAACGAGCGACTTGTAAATGATGGAGCTCAACTTGAGTGAGGGTTCCACTCAAACCAGCACCTTGCCATCTCAGCTAACCCTCATTCACATCTAGACATTTAATTTTAAAATCGATGGACTCCAACACTTATGAAGTATGAATCAACTTCCGAAGTCCTTGATTAATGTAATTGACAATGGTGAATATCTTTCTCCTGGTGCCCTCAGTCTTCTGACCTAGACAATCCAATATAACAAAAAGCTATAACCGAGGGAACCTTAACCAAAATATATATATATATATATATATACAGATCCTATCCAGAGCGAGGCATCGCTTTGAAATTTCAGAGCGAGGTTAGGGTTTAGGGTCACTTTTCGGTCGCATATCCACATCTCAACCGTTCAGTTTCTAGGTACTAATGTATAGATCATCTCTGCAAAATTTCAGCCAAATTGATGGTCGTTAAGGCATTGATAACTGCCTTAAAGCTAGTACGGTTCAGGTTGGACAGATTCAGTTCGTCCATTGGTTTAAGCGAGTTAGATACCTTAAAGACCATCAATTTCGTTGAAATTTTGCAGAGATGATCTATACATTAGTACCTAAAAACTGAACGGTTGAGATGTGGATATGCGACCGAAAAGTGACCCTAAACCCTAACCTCGCTCTGAAATTTCAAAGCGATGCCTCGCTCTGGATATGATCTGTATATATATATATATATATATATATATATAGAGGACAACAATCCACATTCTTACATAAATAAGGGAAAAAGACACAAAGAGTACTCCAACTTAAACTCATTCTACATTTTGGTATCTCATCTTCTAAATAAATCAATTTGGTACTTGAAAGTATTATTTCTATATATATAATATTCATACACGCCGTTACTAACACCGTTAACTCAAGTGCCACATAGCTTCTTCTATGGGTGTTTTCGTCATTTAATGTTTTCCCTCGAATAATCTCATAGCTTTCACTAGATCAATTAGTTCCCTCCAAAAGTCATAACTCCCTCCAAAATATTTGTTCATGGTTTGCAATATTCCCAGGGAGAATGGTTAAATTTTTGAACTATGGGCAATTGATCTCCATTTAGGGCATTAGAAACTGCCCATGACTGAATACATGATCTGGAAGGTAGATGCCAACATTCGGTATCGTTTGCCCTTGCACAATTCCATGTATATGTCTTTAGCAATCTATTAGTAACAAACATAAAACATGCATCGATATATACAAATCTTTACAATCGAAACGTACTTTTTAAAAAGAAACTGAAACAAAGTGCCTATATACATATTTGTTCGATAAAGTAAAGTCCACATGCGCCAATCAACTCCATCTCAGCCACCCATTTGTCATCAGTCGTTGCCCAAACTACAAATTGAGAGTACGAAGAACAGAAAATTATTTAAAAAAAAAAATAGAAAAAAAAATAACAAAACATAAGATAGTGTGTTTGGGGAATTTGCTTTCATAACAAAAAAGAAAAAAAAAAAACAGTGAATTTTTTTTTTTTGAAAAAAAAGAAAGTGAAATCAGTATTAATTAAGTCAATAAGGCTTAAGGTTAAATTTTCAATAATCCTACAATTGCCCTTGATTAATTAAAACTCTAAGACTATAAACTTTAATAGATAATGGATAAAACAGTAAATTAAAAATAGGAAAAAGAAAAACAGGAAAAGAGAAAAAGAAAAGAAGAGAGAGAAGAAACTGTTAATCTCAATGTGGGAGGGCTTTTACTAGACGTGTGACTGTGTGAGCAATGAATCACCAATTGTTATTTACCACAAATCTAGAAACTGTATTATTCCTTATTTTTTATTGCAGTTTGATGAAGAAATAAATTATGTAAAACCAATTTTTTTGTAAAAAAAACATTACAAAACGCCAAATGACACACGCGTAAGCGTGTGTTAGGAGGCTAGTTTTAAGAAAATAAAAAAGAGAAAAAACAATTGAAGGCTGCATAATGGTTCAAAACGTGGCATTTTTTCCTTATTTTTTGGCTATTATTTCTTGGGAAAATAACTGATTTGATTTATTTACTGTTTCTGGTGGCTTTCTCTGGGTACCTCACACAGAATGCTATACCGCCTAGAGCACCGATCGGCACCTAAATCATGTAGCAAGTACACAACGTTACAGGAATAAACTGTATCGGACGGTCTATACCTCTCCGATGCCTGAGTGAGTAACTAATAGCTGTGTAGAATAAATCATGGATCAAGGAGTTCTTTCCCGTCCAAGGTGGTTGTGCTATAATCTTTATATTCAAGCGTGGGAAGGGAGTCTCCCCTATCTTCGATGTGGGACACAGGTTCTTCTGATGCCATATCAGTCTTGTATTTGTAAAGATAGATGGGCTGTGCTAGCCTTGCCCCGGGCCCTGGGTGCCCGGGGTGGCATCTTATGTGAAGCCCGCCATGGTGGGGTGTGATCCAGGTCCATGGCGTAGTACCTGGGAGTACCGATGGGGCTCAGGGGCTAGTGCTAAACCTAGTTGAGACTCCCTAGTATGTACATTTACTATTTTAGCCTCATAATATAATTTTTATTTACTAAACAATTCAATTAATAAAGGACATAATAGGATTTTCAAAAATTTAACCATTAAAAGTAAGAATTTGCTTAATATAATAGATATAGGACAACAATCCACATTCTTACATAAATAAGGGAAAAAGTCACAAAGAGTACTCCAACTTAAACTCATTCTACATTTTGGTATCTCATCTTCTAAATAAATCAATTTGGTACTTGAAAGTATTATTTCTATATATATAACATTCATACACGCCGTTACTAACACCGTTAACTCAAGTGCCACATAGCTTCTTCTATGGGTGTTTTCGTCATTTAATGTTTTCCCTCAAATAATCTCATAGCTTTCACTAGATCAATTAGTTCCCTCCAAAAGTTATAACTCCCTCCAAAATATTTGTTCATGGTTTGCAATATTCCCTCTAAAAGTTAAACCCAACTCAATATATATCAATGTCTCATTTTTATCATTGATATATTGTGAATGGATGGTTATTACTTATTACCAGAAATGGGAATTGCTTCTGGGACTCACCCTTCTCCGCAATTGTACTCATTTTTGGCTATGTGATTGATTGGTATAGTCCGGGTAATGGTCCAATAGCTAGTATCATTGGGGACCTAGGACTGAATTTTTGGTTACTGCAATTTTGTTTTCTATTTTTGGTTAACTAGTTTTGTTGGGTTGCTCATCTTAAAAGGGTTGTTGTTTTAGATAGTTGATTGGATGAGAATCATAAGATTTGCCTTTGTATTACCAATGCAACAATCTCCCTTTGTCCTTGATCAATTGATCATGCTACTACAAGTACGTATGTAGGGTGCTATTATAAGGAATGAAGTGTCACAGTTGCTACTGCTACTAAAATTGTGTACTACTAATATTCATGAGTTCAAATAGATTAATAAGACGTACATTTGCATTGTTTCAAAGGCAAAACCATTTGTTACACAAAATATTCAAAGGATCATCATCAATTGTACTTTAATTGTTTTCCAACACAAAAGTATAATAAAATGTCATATAAACAAATGGCCATGAATGTCACAAAATGTCATAAGTTTGCAGCTGCAAGCATCAGTACTTCCATGGATTATGGCTTGTGGGCTCCTGTTTTTGCTCCATCTCCATTCTTAGTGCTTGTGTCAACGTTAGTTGCTCCTAGTTTCTTGAAGGGTTTAATCCTATTTGCAGCCTTTGAATCGCTGACTAATAGATAAGGGTAGGAGAAAATGTAAATGGGCGAGAACACCCATAAAAAAAGTCATGTGGCACTTGAGTTAACGGTGTTAGTAATAGCGTGTATAAATGTTATATAGAAGTAATAAGTTGAGCGAAAATTCTTCCATGCTCTGAGCTTGCCATGCTTGGGCATGTCAGCTTACTGTGGACTGTTGGATATCAAGTTTGAAATCTAACGGTTGAAAATGTTGACCGGATGACTTGTTATTTTATTCTCTTTCTTTTAACACTATCTCATCATCAACATCAACACTAACACAATGGGACAGTGGCCGTAGCTTTACGTGAATCATCCATAGATTCACTACCCATATTCATAACTAACAAAAACCTAGGGTCTCCAATTCAATTAGATCAAGATCGAGAACAAGAACTTTCATGGCCCAAATCTACCAAATATCAGAATTCCAAATCAAAATTTGATCTTTCACTATAAATCAAACCTTTGCGATGCAGCTGGGACCTCAGAATCCTCGACCTTGATCGACCTCATTGTTTAATATACCGCAAACCTAGGGCCAAACCCGACCCAATCCCCGACCACCCTCATATCCACCTCACTTTCAGCTATGACCACACTTGCTTCAAAGAGGGTTGTCGCAACCACAGCCAAACCACATCGCTTCATGCATGTAGCGGTAACTCTTATATTATCCATCACTGGCAATCATGCATCAAATCTCACCAGCACATGTTTCTGGCAAGAGCCAAAGTTGGAAACGAACCAACAAAACTTAGAATAGCTACTATGAGCAGTAAAATTAAAAACCCACCTCGGCGGAGGCTGACCCCCCCCCACACACACACACACACACACTAACTTGTCCAAAACTACAATAAAATTGAAAACCAATTTCACCAAGACGTAGAGTTCGATGAGAAAGCTAAATTTCATACCTCATACACTGCGAAAAGTGACCTTACTCGCCGGAAACTTGGAGAAACCGTCGGCGGCTCGGCGCCACCGAAACTTTCGGATTTCGATTGTCCTCCCTCACCTAAAGATTGGACAAATCGAGACTAGAGGCATAACGCGGCAAATAGACAAATCTAACGGCACCGGCACGCCGCTGTGAAGAAGCCTAAAGGCAGAGCTCTAAAATCGGTTCTTCTTCAGGGGTATTCGAATTGAGGATACAGGTCGGAAGTTAGATTGTCCGATCTGACTTGGGCTATTTATAGGCCCGAAATAATAATTAAAGAACTGTCCTGATTAAGAGGTGCTGAGATAAAGGTCCAGATCGCACTATCTAAAATTTTATTTTTGTTAAACTAATTTAACTAGCTTCAACCTTTTGAAAATTATAGAAAATATCTCGGCTATCTGAAAAAACCTCCAAAATAGAACACTTTATTATAGTGTCCCAAGCCTTGTATCTGTGGTTATTATGTCATCATTCAACCAAGAGGTTATATATGTTATTTATGTTGAATAAGTGGATCGAAGTCGAAACTATGATGAAATTGGCTATATTTTTGACAACATACATATAATATTCCAATACTATCATCCAATGGTTGGTTCCCCCATTTTCATTTTTCTCGATAGGGTTGCTCTTTGAGACATTTGATATATAAATTTATGTTTATAAAGGTAAATACAATTGACCAAGCAGAACAAAATCAAAACAAATTCAAAATTGGCTGAATTTTTAACAACAACCATAAAAAATTTCAATATTCCCATCGAACGGTCGGTTTCTCCAAATTCATTTTCCACCCTGTTGTCGCTTTTTAAAGGTCCTCATCACTTTAAATGCAACCTACTAGTTAGACAAGCATTAGTAGGCACATTGATATTTCTTACGGTCCGCAAAATAGAAATAGAATTTTTGTTTTTTGTTTTTAATCATTCACATGTATCCACGGCATATTTATAGACGTCGTGTGAAAAAATTAGCAAGTTTCATGGTCGTTATATCATCGGTCAATCAAGAGGTTGTATATGTTATTTCGGTTGATTAAGTGAATCGAAGTTGAAAATATGACGAATTGGCTAAATTTTTTACAACTTGCATAAATTATTCCAATGCTCTCATACAACAGTCCGTTCCCTAATTTTCATTTTACTCGATGGGGTTACTCTTTGAAAAATTTGGTATATAAATATATATTTATAAAAGTAACTATAGTTTACCAAGTGGATTGAAGTTGAAACGAATACAAAATTGGCTGAATTTTTAACAATAACTATAAAACATTTCAATCTTCCCATCGGTCAGTTTCTTCAAATTTATTTTCCATCTTGACGTCGCTTTATGAAGATCCACATCACTTTAAATGCAATCAACTAACTATACAAGATTAGTAGGCACATTGATATTTTTACGGTCCACAAAATAGAAATTGAATTTTTTTTTTAATCATTCACATGTATCCATGACATGTTTATAAACTTCAAGTGAAAAAATTAACACAGTTTGTGGTCGTTATGTCATCAGTCAATCAAGAGGTTATATATGTTATTTCGATTGACTAAGTGGATCGAAGTTGAAACTATGACGAAATTGGCTAAATTTTTTACGACATGCATAAATACTTTCATCCAACGGTCGGTGCCCCCATTTTCATTTTTTTCAATGAGGTTGCTCTTTGAGAAATTTGATATATAAATATATGTTTATAAAGGTAACTATAGTTGACCAAATAGATCGAAGCCGAAATGAATACAAAATTGGTTGAATTTTTAACAACAACTACGGGTTCAATATATATTTAGACAATTCCATCATAGTAATGACTTCGATCCACTTGGTCAACCGATTAAAGCTTAATAACCCTAGATTTTTTCACTACCAGCTTCAAAGAACAAGGGTGTCATCAGATCGTACACTTGAGACACTATTCGTTAGATATGACAAGTACATAATTTTAGGCTTCGAGTTCAAAATTTAGACAATTCTATAATAGTAATGACGTTGATCCACTCAGTCAACTGGTGAAGGCTTAATAACCCTATCTTTTTTCACTACAATCTGCAAAGAGCAAGAGTGCCATTAGATAGTACGTTTGAGACACTGTCTGTTATATATGACAAGTACATAATTTTAGGCTTCGGGTTCAAAATTTAGACAATTCTGTCATAGTAATGACATCGATCTACTCGGTCAACCGATTAAGGCTTAATAACCCTATATTTTTTCACTACAAGCTTCAAAGAGCAAGGGTCTCATCAGATCGTACATTTGAGACACTGTCCATTAGATATGACAAGTACATAATTTTAGGCTTCGGGTTCAAAATTCAGACAATTCCATAATAGTAATGACGTCGATCCACTCAGTCAACCGGTTAAGGCTTAATAACCCTATATTTTTTCACTACAAGTTGCAAAGAGCAAGGGTGTCATCGGATCATACATTTGAGACACCATATGTTAGATATGACAAGTACATCATTTTAGGCTTCGGGTTCAAAATTTGGACAATTCCGTAATAGTAATGACGCCGATCCACTAGGTCAACCAATTAAGGCTTAATAACCCTATATTTTTTACACTACAAGCTTTAAAGACCAAGGGTGTCATCGGATCGTACACTTAAGACATTGTCTGTTAGATATGACAAGTACATAATTTTAGGCTTTGGGTTCAAAATTCTGATAATTCCGTAATAGTAATGACGTTGATCCACTCGGTCAACCAGTTAAGGCTTAATAACCCTATATTTTCTCACTACAAGCTGCAAAGAGCAAGGGTGTTATCAGATTGTACATTTGAGACACCGTCCGTTAGATATGACAAGTACATCATTTTAGGCTTCGGGTTCAAAATTAAGACAATTCCGTCATTATAATGACGTCGATCCACTCGGTTAACTGACTAAGGTTTTTTTCTTATTTGTATTAACTTCGCACTTCAAATGGTTAGATCGTCAATGAATACAAGGTTTGGGACGTACTCTAAATCATGATAAGTCTACGAATTTTTGGGAATTTTTACCGACACTCTAGCTATTTATTATGATTTTTAGAAATTTAAAAATTTTAAAAATTATTTATGTATTATTCTTTAAAACATAGAAATTATTTGTTAAAAAAAAAATTCCTAAGAGGTGCGATATGGACCGTCTCCTCTCCACTGTTTGATCTGAATCGTTGATCGAAACTATTTATCTGGGCTCCAAAGATTGATGAGATCAACATTCCAGAAGAGTTCTCGATCCAGACACCAGCGAGGATGACCCGACCGGAACTCCGGCGTCAGGCGACGTCACGGCGGCCCACTAGCGAGGACAATGATGGCTTCTTTCCCGCGCATTTCGTTAAGTCCGTTGAGGAGCTACCCTACAACATCCGTCATCCATATCGACACCGTCCTGGCCTCCGCCGTCAATCTCATCAGGATCATGTCGACTCATGACTGCAAGGTCTTTGCCGGAGATGAAGGTGGTGCTACTGCCGTAGTCAGAGTCCAAGGGTGCACGTCGGGGATTATAATGCCAGAGAGCTTCGAGTAGTCACCACTACAGTCGCCTCCGACTCCATTGAAGAGCAGAACTAACACCATGAGCAAGTGGAGCTTCCACGTTGCTCGTATTTCTCTCTGCGATTCATTCCCTTCTATTTCTGGATTTTTTAGCAGAACATGAGAGAGGAAGAGGTGACGAGGGCAAAACGGGAAGATGAAATTGGTGATCCCATCAGCTGACCAAACTAATGGCTGAGAATTTGGCACCTTTCTGGGACCCACTAGGCTGCACTGGGTTCTCGCTACATTCCAGAACTTGCCTTAGACTAATGAGTAATGAGATACTGTCTTCTCAAAACAAAAAAAATGAGTAATGAGATACTAGGAACCGGTCAAGTTTTTTCCTTGTACATTGAAATATAAATAAACTGTCACATGCACCTCACATGTGTGTGGACCCAATAACCGAGTATGGAAAACTCCGAGCATGGAAGACATTTCCTAAGTTGATGTACCCAAGTGATTTATTTAGAAGATGAGGTATCAAAGTGTAGAATGAACTTAAGTTAAGGTATTTTTGTGACTTTTTTCCCATAAACAAATAAGACTTAATTATTTGAACTTGAA
The DNA here is from genome assembly GCA_002564525.1 of Rosa multiflora. Lineage (NCBI taxonomy): Eukaryota > Viridiplantae > Streptophyta > Magnoliopsida > Rosales > Rosaceae > Rosa > Rosa multiflora. The sequence continues at coordinate 298,219 of BDJD01000114.1, read as the reverse complement.
CGTACGTTCTAACAATTAGGCATTTATGCTGCAGTACGATCTTTGAAGTGGAGAAGCCATGTGATATGGAGGGAATGGTGGGGTGTGTGGGGCTGTGGGCATTGGCAATTGAAGCTAGCTGAAACAGTAGCCAAGGAGTGAGCCCCTTGGATCTTAATTGATATCAATGTATGGGGTCGGAGGGGTTTACTGGAAATGAAGGATATGGGGCTGCAACTAGTTTTACCGACTTTTCTGGCGGGCTTACATCAATCTTCTTTCATCGATTAGAATAAGTTGGTGTTGTATTTGATCGGTTGGGAATAATAGGCAGAGCGAGTTTCATAGCTTGGGTTAATTATGTAGTACCTGCAAACTGCCCAAAGATATATCGGACGTACTGTTGTAAATGTAAGAATGTGTCAGCTAGAAAATAAGTCTGAGTAGCTAAATGCCTCAAAAAGTTTGATGTAGTGTAGCCTATTGTTCCTTAGCATGTGTAAGGGGATCTTGGAGCTTAGCTTTGACCCCGTGAACTGTGGAGTCTAGGAGAGGAAAAGACTTGGATAGACAGCATGCATGGGTTGATTCAATATTCACAAAGTCCTCGATATGACTAGGCTTTTCGGCTTTAACTCTCGCAACCATCTCTTTGCATGTTAGAAAGAGACCAAAACACGGTGGTAGCAACATTACACAGAAATTAAGAGAGAAAAATGAAACAGGAGACTGACAATGCATGTCAACTTGCTTGTACCAACCGATCGAGGCAGTGGTTAATGCGATAGAGAGATTTCACTTCTAGACAACCAGAGAAAAAGAAGAAAAGACGGGCAACTAAAACGGGCTAATTACAATAAATTATTTCAACAACCAAATTAATGGAGTCATCGAAGTTCAATATCCTTCACTAAATTATTCTGTAGTCTCATATTATCACATGTTGATGATTTGGAGCAAACTAATTGGTCTATATGACCTTATTTTGATCGTACGAGAAAAATTCAGTCACCGTCCTTAAACTATTATGCCAAGACTAATTTGATATCCGAACTCTCAAAAGTATCAATGTGATATACGCAAACATGTATTTTGACATCAACGTGATACTTTCGTCAAAAATCTCTAACGGCTCCATTTGCTTGCTGACGTGGCAAGCACATGGGTCCCAAAAAAAAGTTAAATGACCAATTTACCATTTTCTTTTGTTAATTTTTTTTTTTTCAATATTGCTTTCATTATTACTGCCGGAGCCGGTAAAGCCGATCGATCCAGTTTTCTATTTTCTAGACTTTCAATCTCTCTCCCCATCCCAAGCGAAAGTAGAATGTGGTCATATAAAATCATCATACATTCATGTCCATAACATTTGCTCGGCTTCATTCATTTAGGTACCACACTCCTCCTCTTCTTGTCCACGAATCCTTACCAATTCCAGCTCTGCAATAGAATATCTCACTAGTCATTGTCTCCATACCTTTCCATGACCCAAAAATCAACAGAACCAGAGGCAGTAAGACTTCCATAATGCCATAGACACAGACACCCTTCACTGCAAAAAACCGCAACACTGAAATTCACACTGTCATCTCCTTCAACCTTAGGAAACGGAAGCCGCAGTCTCCGAAACTCTTCCATCTCCAAATCAAAGACAACAATAGGATCCTCCTCGTCATCAAACTCGAGATTGTAGTCCTCAATTACCCAATGCAGCTTCTCGTTTACAATAACACCTTAATACCTCAATCACCCAATCCAGACATCAACGCACTCCAATCCGGCGAGCACCAATCTCAGATTGCAAAAAAAAAAGAAGGAAAAAATAACAACAACGACAACACCAACTCCTCAAATCCCCCAGCGTAGCATCAGTGTAGAACAACACCTCTTGCCCACCGTTCGTTAGCATCGTTGTCGACGGGATGCTCGGACTTTATCCGGATTCACTTCTTTCCCGCGACCCAGAATTTTGTTTCTCCCCTTGCTTAATTACCTTTCACATCGAACAATACATAATTGTGGTTATCTCGGAAAATCTATGCTCGAACTTGAACACGCTCTTTCACCGATCTTCTTTTTGGGAGAAACGGAGCCCATTGCAGGAGCCCAATAGCAAGACGTCGTAGTCGGGTAGGGTTAAAGGGGAGGCGAGCTTTACAGAGGAAGTACGGTCTTCGAAGGGAAGCTGATCCAGTTCTAGGGATGCGAGCTGCAAGGAAAGAGGAAGACCAAAAGCCTTCAGCCAAGCCTGCCCATCCCCACCAGGCCACCGCCGCTTGACCGCTAAGTGTTTTGCCCCGCCGGTATCTGCAGACCGCCGCCGGACCGCCATCACCTAGCCATGGGTGAGCATTACATCTACCAAACAACACCCTCCCTAGATTGAATTCAAGAAACCCCAGATCGGTTTCGGTGGAGATTGAAAGGAGGAGTGAGCAGGTTAGGGTTTGGTTCATATAGGCCGATTCGAAGTGGGATTGAGCAAATTTGGAGGATCATCTCATCAGGGGATGAAGTCCGACATTGAATTGCCTCTCTCTCTCTCTCAGGTGATTTGGGGAAAATGAGAGTCGAGAGAGTGTGTAGTTGCACCGATCCAGTTATTATTATTATTTTTAATTAGTTCTAGTGAAAGACCATTCTTCCCTTGATAAAAATATCACATGGGACCCACGTGCTTGCCACAACAGCAAACAAACGGAGCCGTTAGAGATTTTTTATGGAAGTATCACGTTGATGTCAAAATACGTGTTTGGGTATCACATTGATACTTTTGAGAGTTCAGGTATCAAATTGGCCTTGGCAACATAGTTTGGGGACGGTGACTGAATTTTTCTCTTGTAATAGTGATTGATAGTATCATATAGCGATCGATACCGTGAACAAGTGCTAATCCGTGACCACATAATCACTTAAAAAAAATAGTTGCACTCGATCAAATGAACTATAAAGGAAGAGATGGATACCAAATTAACTTTCACGAGCTCAACAGTTTTACCAATACCTGCTAAGTAGCTAGTTTCCTAAAGGCATTAAGAAAACTGGGGTACAATCATTTCCTTCCCATGTACTTTATATAAAAAAAAATATTCAAATTTGTACAATGTAATGGGACTAATGTCCTTAACTAAGAAGCTGCTTGGTACAGAATAGTTGAGGGGATTCAACTCATTCAAGGCTGGATGACCTAATGCTTGAGCTAGCTGGTTCTATAAATAATACATACAGGGAAAAGAAGCACATACACGAAACAATAACTGAGTGAGCCATGACTCCCTTGCAAATTTGGGGCACTCCTCTTCCTCAATGTCTGTCTGGTCGAATCACATCCCTCAGGCTGCTCGGGCTGCTTTCCAGTTTGATCTTTTCGGTAGAGGTTGTGCTAGGGTAGTTAGTCTTTAGTTTTTTGTTGGTTGTAGTTTTGTTCATCGAGAAAAAACAAAAAAAATTGAGTGAGCCATGATGTTTTTTTTTTTTTTTTTTAGGGGAATGGAAGACTGATCCATTGATATTAAAATCATACGACCTCACTCGGTCAAGCTTGAGAGGTCCAAAGACCACCTCATATTACAAATCAATGCTCGAATAAAACGACCAAAATCCAAATGAACCTAAAAAAAACTAAAATCCTAAAAGAACTACAAAAATAAAATGCAGAAATTAAAAACTCCCTATCTCTACATTGCCCTAAAATGGAACCACTGGATTGAACATCTTGATGCCTAAGACCTTGATGGTGTACGTCGCAACACTCAACACAGCCACAGCAACATTCGAGGAACAGTACAGGGTAAAGAGCAAGATAGGCCACCTCTCAGAAATCCCAAAACCCAGCCGGACCCAAGTGTAGGAGGAAAGGGGAACTGAACCAACTAGGCCCAGTTCACCAGCCTGCATATGCAGTCCAGATCTGTAGAGGCCCAAAAGCCCACTACCCAAACCCTTCGCCTCCCGCCCCCAGATTGATCGGTTTTGACCTTTCAGAAGAGGCGGCCTCCGCCCATCACCACTCTGGCGGCCTTCCCCGATCAAGATAGCTGGAAAGAAAACTACTTTAGCTCTAGCTTGGAGGCACCTGCAAATGAAGGAAAATGAGATCCCAATACGAAGCTTGCTTCGCTTTCGACAAAGCACCGACAAGCGCTTCACACCTCCACCAACCCAAGTCAACGCCGCTTCAAGTCGGCTACACACCGCCTTAGATGCGCCTTAAATCCCAAAGCCTGATAGCTCCAATCACAGGTCGAAGCTGATCCACCACCAGACTGCACCACCTCTTCCAAGAAAGAGCGACGCCTGCAAACCCCGAGTCACCCAAAGCAAACGGAGATCCGGGATCGCCGCCGCCCTGCAACCGAAGCCTCGAGGGTTTGGTATGCTCAGCTCTGAGATCTCCGGTGTGACTTTTTTTTTTTGCCTGATTGGTAATTTTGTATGAGCTGAGCCATGATGTTTATTATTCATGAACAATTCTTAGGTTCACCTCCAGGGTGAATGAGCATATTCAACCCCGTTATCGATTAACATATTTTTGCTTAATAAATTTATAATCCAACGGTCTATATCTTAAATTATCCTTTAAAGATCATCTCAGTAAAAAATCAATCGAATCGGAAATCATTTAATTATCTAATTGAATCAAATAAATGGATGGTTCTAACAATACTACTATGATGAACCGTCCATGTATTTCATAGAAATGAATAACTAAAAGGTCTTCAATTTGATTGATTTTTTACAGAGATAATCTTTATATTACGTTATACAACATGAATTGTTGGATTAGAAAATTATAAAGTTATTATACGTTAATCGCAAGAGATGGTGAATGAGCTCATTCACCCTAGAGGTGAACCTAAAAATTGTTCATTATTCATTATGTTCAAACATATCTAATACGTCTTAGTTGACATTCATTAAGTGAGCCATTCATTCTATTAACTACCATGCCAACTGCATGTGCGTGATTTCATATCTACGGTCATCCTTACCACATTATTATGTGAAGCATAACACAATTACAGAACACGTTTAGTTACCATAATTAGCAACATTAAATCATGCCCATGCATGTATTTATTCCGCCGCACAAAGAGTTAATTAGAACAGCAAATCTTAATATAATCTGTCTTTTTTTTTTTTTTTGAAAAACATAATCAAAGTTGGTGTGACTTACTTTGATAGTGCTTCACTTAGTGAAAACTGCTAGTGCAGGTGGATTTGTTGGCCTAATTTAATCTGTCATGAGCTCTGTTAACCTGTTTCAACTTCCAACAGTATGATAAATGCAAGAAAACGATACAAGTAATACGGCTATATAAAAGACCTGCACGCAATGCAAGTGCAACCAGATTCAGAATCATGGATGCAGCACGAGCAATAGTACTACCGTGTATTCTTTGTTATATTCTGATGTGCAATGATAGCGTCGGAGAGGGTTTAACCCTGAAGCAGATGAAGCTTAAAATACCAGCGAACGTAAGTGTTCCGGCAGTGATTGTGTTTGGAGATTCAATAGTTGATACGGGCAACAATAACAACAACTTCATAACATTTGCTCGCTGCAATTTCCTCCCTTATGGCATAGACTTCCAAGGTGGACTTGCAACCGGACGATTCTCAAATGGAAAGGTTCCTGCTGACCTTGTAGGTACGTTCATTATTTTATGGTTGATTTTTTTATCCTCTTAGAGCAAGTCCATCCGTTGTCAAGAAATGTCAAGGTCGAAAAGTCAAGAAACTGTTCACTGCCACTAGACATGGATTTCCACCCATTCAATTTCTTTACGAGTTAGATTTATTGTTCATTGATTTTTTTTTTTTTTTTTGGGAAAATTGAAATAGATTTGATGTAAATAGATGGTAATAATGGAGATTTATGGATAATTAATGTCAGAATTGTAATTGCTATAGCTTTTCGGGAAGGGAACACGCTAAGAAGAGAACTCGTTGCTTTGCCACAACGTGTGAGGTTTTTTGGGCTTTCGGGATCGTTTTGGACCTCAAAACCGCAATTTACTCTTTTTATAATATTTTTGGTGGACAAATTATGTGCCACTGGACGTGTTGGGCCTCATCCGTCCATCTCCTTCTGGATTCGATATTATCATCTTCACTTTCATCTCCCTCTTCTCCGGCCACTGGACGTGTGTTTCCCTTTTGTTAGGCCATATTGGATATAAACAAATTTGGAATATGAAAGCAATAGCAAGAGGAGGAAGAACAAACTTGGGTTACTACGAAAGATAATTTTTTTGGGTGTGAGATGTAAAATAAATGGTAGCTATTTATAGAGAACTGTTTAGAATTTTTTAGAATTTTTTTTGTTACCGTTTAATAACCTTACACATATATATACTACATATTAATTGTTTGCCGTTGGATCCTCTTCTTAATTGAAACCAAGGGCTGTGATTAATGGACCGTTACTCTCTCTATTCAAAATGGACCAACAACTCTGTTGCACGTGGCACAGGCCGATCCCTTCTTTGTCGCTATACGACAAGCGACTAGGCTTCAGTTTCTGCCTACTTGCGGCGCCACGCGTCAGCCTCTTGTCCTCCAATTCCTTCCTTGAGTGCGTCGCCTTCTCCACTTGTGCAGATGACGTCTCCCACGTTCACCTCTCTTCCGAGCTGGCAGAATTCTTGGTTGGGTCAAGGAAAATGTCATGGCCTTGCCTTTTTTCTTGGCTTCAGTCAAGAAAGTCTGGCTTTTGGCCAGCCAAAAGCCCACCACTGGAATTCCATGGTCACCACCTCAGCTTTTCCTAGCTGGTGACCGGTCAAAAACACACCGGTGGAGTTGTTTTTAAGGTCATCTCCAATGGATGGTTCTAAACTAAATTATAACAACTTTTGGTCAAAACCCATCTCCAATTGATGGAATAGAACATAACAGTTCCATTTTGCAGTTCTAAAATATTACAGTTGGTTGCTCAAGCTAAAGGAAAAGTGGGCCCCCATGTGCATTAACCACAACTTATTTGAATTATAAAACCTATTAGTTGAAGTTAATTTGGTTACAAAACCTACTCTTTAAATGAATAGTGTCAAATGGGGTTGCATTTTCTTAGATAGAACACTTTTTTGCAACCCTCAGCTGGAAAAGGCCTAAGAGATCAATCAAACTGAGAGATTGTTTAGTTATTCATCAAAAATATCAAATACATAAGAAATGCTCTATGAAGCTTCAAATTAATGTGTCTATGTATGCACTCTTTTGAGTCTTTTCATTATTTTGTTGTCCAGTGGAAGCATTTGGAATTAAGGAGCTGTTGCCACCCTATATGGATCCATCCCTAGAGCCTAATGATCTCCTTACTGGTGTTAGCTTTGCTGCTGGAGGTGTAGGTTATGACCCTTTGACATCAGAAGTCGCGGTACGTACAACTATTTCACATAATAATTCTTATAGCTTTTCTATGTCGAAAACCTCGTACATTTTTATTGATCGATCTTTATATATGATAAATTATGAAATTAAGTAGGCAGTTGAATCACTGTCCGATCAGCTGGAACAATTCAAAGGGTACATAGAAAAGCTGAAAGGAATCGTCGGAGAAAAGAGAACAAACTTCATCATATCAAATAGTTTGATTTTTGTGGTAGCAGGAAGCAACGACATTTCGAGTACCTATTTTGTTAGTGGTATCAGGAAATTGCATTTCGATGTTCCTTCTTACACCGACTTCTTGCTCAACCATGCTTCGCAATTCTTCAAGGTGCAGAACAGTTAGCCTCACTCGATACATACACCAAACTTATCTTGCAAGCAATTACTAGTATATATGGATTCTTAGATTGTACGTATGTATGTTAGGAATTATACGGATTGGGTGCACGAAGAATAGGCATTTTTGGTGTACCAGCTATTGGGTGTGTGCCATCCCAAAGAACAATTGGAGGAGGCATCGGAAGACGTTGTGCCGAGAATCAAAACCAAGCAGCGGAGCTCTTCAACTCCAAACTATCTGCAGAGATGAATCACCTTAGACACACACTCCCCAACTCAAAGTTCGTTTACATAGACGTCTACAACCCATTACTTGATATCATCACAAACTCAAATAAATACGGTAAATATTTAATATTGCTATATGTCGTACTAATGTAATTACTCTTACAGAAATTAAAGATAAAACATGCATGATATGTATATTACATGATGATCAGGGTTTGAAGTTGCAGACAAAGGGTGTTGTGGTACTGGTTTGGTGGAAGTAACAAAACTGTGCAACCAGTTTCAGCGAACCTGTACGGACACCTCCAAATATGTCTTTTGGGATAGTTACCATCCAACTGAAAGAGCATACAGGATCCTTCTGCAGCAACTCCTAACGCAATCTGCAAACGGTTTCTTTTGATCGAGACACAGACACTAGAGTATAGATTAAATTCCTTGTGTTATACAAATATATATGCCAATTATACATATGCTTCAAACTTAAGTTCTTATTGTCTCATTATATACTTGTACGTTGCCAGATATCTGGCTGGATTTACTCCTGGGTTTTGTTTCTACAAGTTTTTCATTTATGTATGTACGTACTCATGGGATCGATCTCTGGTGTCTTGGCTAGTTTTGGATCAATAAAATCAATCACAAGTTGGAAAATGCAAGTCTTGCAACAACTATATCTTAACCATTTCCAAATTGAATTGTTTCCAATTATTTTTAGGTTGGATGCCTCAATTTACTATCATTCTAATACCAACCAATCGGTAAGTTCATACACTGGATCGATCTATCAACGCAACGATCCGAATTCGAAGAGGCCAAATTAGACTTTAGATTTTTTAGTGGCAGAATGGGTTTGCATATTGAATGTGTACATACATGCTTGCAAACTTAATTTCACACGTATAGTATTGCACATAGTTAGTAATTTTTTGTATTATACACGAATAAAACACGTATTTAAATTTTTTTTTCAAAAATACTTCCGTATTTCATATTTTTGAAGGGGACTAGTTAAATTTTCTGTACTTTTCACGTACTATACACAATTTTTACATTTTTTCCGTATTTTACAGTTATTATTGAACAAAAATGCATATAAGTTAATAATTTAAAGGATTAAATTCTGCTTACTATCTTGTACTTTCAAAGGTTCATTAGTTTAGTTCCTACACTTCTAATTTAATCAGAAAAGTCCTTACACTCTCCAATTTCATCAAATCGATCCAATCTGTCACTTTTCCATCAATTTTCGCTGTTAAAATGCTGACGTGGGACCTTCTCACAGGGAAAATTCATAAACTACCCATCGCTAGACAGCCCACCGACGCATTAGTGTTGTGAATGCCAGATGGATGGTTTGGAAATTTTTCCCGAAAATTGACGGAGTGGTGACGGATTGGATCTATTTGATGAAATTGGAGAGTGCAAAGACTTTTCTGATTAAATTAGAAGTGCAGGGACTGAACTGATGAACCCTTCAAAGAACAGGGTAGTAAGCAAAATTTAATTATTTTAAATAGTTTAAAATATGTTGCCAAACTTTTCAACGAACTATTTGAAAAAAATGTCTGAATAATACACGTACATATTTTTTGCATACTATACAGGTCCCAATTTTTACTAACTATGGTCTTACATGCACATGCGATAAAAGATTTCGTGTAGACAATTGATCTTAAAGTTGTTCATAAATTGAATTTGTCATTATGTCTAGTGGATATTTCCAAATTGAACTGTTTCCAATTATATTTGGGTTGGATACCTCAATTTAGTATCATTCTAGTACCAACCTATTGGTAAGTTCATACACCTGGAATTAACGCAACGATTCCAATTCGAAAAAGCCAATTTAGACGTTTTTAGTGGTTGAATGGGTTTGCATATTGAAAGTGAACATACATTCTTGCAAACTTAATTTCACACGTATAATCACCACAACAATTGTGGGCAACAGCCACACAACTATTGCGGTATTGCCACGAAGACTGAACGGTGGATAATGGGGTCATACCTACTGTTCTTAAATAGGTTAGTGTCTATATCTCTCACGTACCAACCATTAAGGGTTGCTATGTATTATTTTATATTTGTGAAAGTCTTCTTTACTAGAAACAGTGACTAGTCCCAATTTTTATATAAATTTTTTCTATTATTTTCTTATTGAGTGGGTGTTTTTTTTTGGGGCAAATTTCATTTTATCTTCCTGATTTTTAGACCCTAAATCATTTGTGCCGCTGAACTTTTAATTTCATCATAGGTGCCCTATACTTACCAATTTCAATCAATCTTGTCTAACCATTGGCTTTTTTTTCCAGCTATTGTGTGATGTATTTTGAAATTGTAGTCACATACAATATAATTTTGCACGCCACATTAGTGAATTATCATCATACATGGGAGCCCATTAGACCCATATTTTCAATTTACAAAATACTTGAAAAAAAACTAATGATTGGACATGATTGATTAAATTGAAGAACACAAGGGTATATGTGATGAAATTAAAAGAGCAGGGCCATAACTGATTTAACGTGTAAAGGTTAGGGATGTAAAATGAAATTAGCTTTTTTTTTTATTTTTTTTATTAAACTTCATGAGTGGGTGTTGTTTTTATTTGTTTTACATTAAAATTGAAGATACCCAGCTCCCTGTTTTCCTTACTTAAAGTATATTTGCCACTTTTTCTCCAAAAAAAAAAATGTATATTTGCCTCTTGGGGTCTTGGTCTTATACTGATCTTCATTTTGATTGGACCAAACAATTAAGGACTCAGAACTAGAGAGGATAGGATTATAAGAAAACAAAGTAGCATGGTTATCTAATTAGTATCAAATAAAAAATGCTCTCTCTTTCTCTCTCTCGAGGAACCCTAAGGCCACAACCGACCTTGATTGGAGGCGGCACTGCAAGTTTCTTGATTCTCGATAGAGAGGTTTCGCTGCTACGTGTGGCTTGGTAATTTGGATTTGGAATGGTGGTGGCTCTTCTCTTTCTTCTCCCCTACTTGGCGATGACGACGACGATTGGCTTCGACGGTGTCCCATGATGTTAGGTTTGGATCGGGTTCGTCCTTTTGGTGGATCAAAGCCTCTGATAGAGGTTATCTTGGCTGTGAAGGCGCTAGACTTCTCGCCTTCAATCTCATCGGTGTTAGGCGGAGCTGGGCCTTTTGCTTTGGGCAATGTCGGATGGGGACTTGATGATGGCAGGACTGCTCAAGTCTATTTGGGTTCAAATTCGATTGGGTGCACTTTGGCTTCTGTCTCTAAGATCATCGGCTTGGATTTGGTGAGTTGTCCCGATGGTTGGATCGATGGGACCGGCAACCATATGACTGGTTTTCAGCCTTGGTCTGGGGGCGACGACGATTCTTGGTTGGGATCTAATTTTCTTAATGTCAAGGCAGGCAGCGGTGGTGCAGTGGCAGTGCTGAGCTAGAAGCAACTGTTGCAAGATGGCAATGATACCTTGGCATGAAGGCCACAGATCATAGGTTGTTTTAGCTCAATGTCTTTGATTGGCGCAACTTTTGTAAAGGAAAGAAACTAGATGAGGCATGGGATGCAATCAGGGTAATCATACTTACCTACTTAAGTGTCGGTTCATAATTTTAACTTTGACATTCTTATTAGTTTAAAGTTTAATCATTTGCAGCTTCATAATTTAATAATATTTTTTGTATCTGTGTAATATTAGAGAACACTTGATTGGTCGGACCCCGAAACTCAAAAGAAGAATGGGAGGATAAGGTTTGTGGTCGAGAGGAAGTTAAATGATCGTTTTTTTTTTTAGATGAAGTTAAATGATCGTTGGTAGACCTTTAAGGCGAAACTCCAAAAAGTATGGTATACCCCAAATGTTGGCACTGAAGAGTAGGGTTGGGCACGGGCCGGGTCCAACCAAAATTTTGCTGGGCCCGGGACCGGCCCGTTTTTTACAGTTCGGGCCCAAAGGCAGTTTTGCAACCATCAGGGACCGGCCTGTTTCATTTCGGGCCGAGCTTTCGGGTTTTCGGGCCCAAATACCAATTTTCATTATATTTCCAGATTTCAACATATTCAAAGTCTAAAACTCCAAATACAAATCCATTAAGCTTTTAATGTATTTCCAGATTTCAACATATTCAAAATTCAAAAACAAATCCATTAAGCTTTTAATGTATTTCCAGATCTCAGCATATTCAAAGTCCAAATACAAATCAATTAAGCTTTTAATGCCTCCATTAAGCTTTGGCTGAATAGAGATACTTTTTATTTCCTTTTTCTGGGCATTAAGGCTTATAATGCTACCATTAACAGAAAAAAACAAGAAGAAGATCAGTAGCATTCTAAATCCAAAACAACCGAACAACATAACAATGATATGGGTACCATGTTCATATAGTTATCAACGAACAACATAACTAACAAATCTGATTTCTACAAAAAAGAAAAATGGAATCAATTAACTAATCCTTCCATGGCGGGCAGGAGAGGAAGAGCAGACCGTGGGATCCATGGAAGGGGAGGATCACGATGAGATCGGTGAGACGATGGCCATGAGGAAGGTTCTGGATTTCAAAGATGAGAAGCTTCAAAGAATCAAATGAAGAAAAGAGAGAATGGAGTTCTTGTAACCAAAAAAGAAGAAGAGAGAAATGGGGAGGTCTATACTAGAGAGAATGAGGCAGAGTGAAAAGAGAAGAGAGGAGAGAGAGTAGGGTTATGAATTAATATTAGAGAGAATGATTTGGTGTGGGGAGGTCTATACTAGTAATGAAGACTAACAATATAAAAATAATAGCTAGCCAATAGAGAGGAGAGAGAGTAGGGTTATGAATTAATATTAGAGAGAATGATTTGGTGTGGGGAGGTCTATACTAGTAATGAAGACTAACAATATAAAAATAATAGCTAGCCAATAGTATAGAGGCATATGTCATTTTTAATGTCAAACGGGCCTGACAGGCCTTTTCATTTCTAAAAGTCTAGGCCCGGGCCAGAACAGTATTTCGAAAGTTAAAGCCCGGCACGAACCGTTTTGAAGAAAAAAAAAAAGGGCCCAGCCCGTACTGGTCGGGCTTTCACGGGCCGGTCAGGATTTGCGGGTTTTCGGGCTTAAACGCCCAGCCCTACTGAAGAGCGTTTTAAATGCAAAGATGGGAGGGTAAGCAAAAAGCAATGGGTTGCACAAGTTAACCATTGGGAAAATACAAAGGAACATGTATGTCTATGGGATGCATAATGTTTTGATATGGTTGTGTAATATTCGTCCTAAAACATGAACTTTACTGCTATAACTGTGCGCACAAGAAGCAAAGATTGAATATATCTATGTTCAATGAAATCTGCAAAAGTATGGGGTAGTTTATAATTTACCTTACTATAACATATTGAACCTTGATGCAGTGGCGTTCTATATATTGTGAACAAGCAGAATCGGGCAAAGCGTAGGATGATGTACACAACTGGCACAAAGACATTTGCAGAGATCATGAACAAATATGTAGGTCGTTATGTTATTGAATAGTCATACATATTGAATTAATTAATATGCTAAGTGTTACATATAAGCGTCTATGTTTTCTCTATAACTCAGTCACTCTAGCAGCAACAGAGAACGTATTAAATTATGAGTATCTACTGTGAGAGAATGTAACTAGCATGTCTTAATATGTGGTAATTAGATTCTTGGTTCATATGTATGTAGGAAAAAGAAAATGGAGGTGTAAACCCAGACCGTTGCACAATGTTTGAGTTTACCCATGTCTACGACTCTGAAAAACCTGATGAACCAAATTCTAAACAAGCTATTGTAAGCATCAAATATGACTTCGTGACATATTATTTTCAAGTTCTTAAGCGTACTCAGCATTGATATTGTACTTATCGCACCACAGTGCTCTGAAGAACTGCAGCAGCAAGTAAATTACTTTATATCTTATCATGTCTGAAGAACTATACTTTTTGATGTTATATGCTTGTTCTTGCTATGGACTTCACATGTTAGTTTTAGTAATAAGAGCTTCTTTCTTCATTAGTTCCACTGGGTAATTTTGTAGGACAATATGAACTACTTTAGTGTACAAAAAGTTTCCCAAAAACTTACTAATATAATCATATATGTCAACAGTGGCGGAACGTTATTGGGGCCAGAGGTGGCCCTGGCCCCCCCAAACTCATTTAAAATATGATGTGGCCATATGTGATTGGCTGAAAATTATTTCAGAAAATATAAAATAATTAAGTTATGGCCATCTATTTTCCTAAAGTCCTGTGTTTCCTATGTTTTGTGAAAGGAAACTATTAATTAATTCTTTAATGTTGAGTGTAATTACTTCTAACCTAGTTATTGGTGTTTTGGAGAAAGAAATTTTTTAAAAGAAAACATTCAAACAGATTTTAATATGTACTTTTATAGAAAAATAGTAAAAATATTTTTTATTTATTTTTAAAAATAATAATTATATTTGTTTTCGGCCCCTCCAAAGATAACTTTCAAGTTCCGCCACTATATGTCAATGTAAAAGATAACAGATGACCAAGTAAACTTACAACTATATGATAATGCCTACATGTTTTAGTAAGTTTATTGGATGCTACCTATGGTCATGAAGCATGAATGACCTAGCATTCTGAGACAACTTTATTGATTGCAGTTAAGTTATAGAACTGTGGTATATTCTCATGCTAAAACATGTCAATGATCCATACAGAGAATTAACCAAGAAGTAAAAAGATTTGTATTGAATTTGTGCCAGCCCCCATATGTTTGCAATTGGAAGTTGGGTAAGATGACTAAGCTCACATCTCTTATTTTAAGTGTCATTTAATATTTGACTAACAACTTTGTTCGTGTATCATCTTCGCACCTTATGTTTATAGAAAGATTTTGCAGAAGTTGGAGTTGTTGGAGCCTTAACGTGAAGTTGTAGTCATAAGCCATTTAGTTCAACTGGGGCTTAATTTAGACAAGTATTGATGTACTAATGTATCAATTAGTATAGGAGGATAAATTCTTATTAGTACAAGGCATGTACCCATATTTTAGTATTAAGAGACTACTGTAGTATTTTTATTTATCAAATTCGAGAATTTGATATTTTTAGTATTTTCACTTTTTCAGTGGTTGTTTCAACAAATAATTTTTTTTTTGATTTAATTTTTATGGATGAAGACACGCACAATGAAACAAAGGTGACTTGTACATATATTATAATAGATTTTTTTGATACAACATATATTATAATAGATTAATGGAATATGTTGGTGGCAATTTCAATTACATGGGCCCACCAAGTCACAAACTAAACATACGTGACTTTTTCTGCCATAGCAACTCCCCTATAGCTAGGCCTCATCAGCGAGCCGGGTTGGGCCTGGACTGGCTCATTCATAGCAGGCTTGGGCCGGCCCGGGCCTGGCTGAGTCTTACTATATTTTTAAATAATGGCGGGCTGAGTTTTATTGTAAATCAAATGATCCAAACCCGTCCATATAAAGCTGGCCTTGTGGGCTTTTTGGGGACATGCCTTGTGGGCTTTATTTATAATAAATATTTAAAGACACTAATTTTTTTATAAATCTATATTTATATATTATACATTCCAAAGTGCAACCTCTATCAATTCAAAGAAAATGGAAAAACCGACCGTTGGATGTGATTATTACAATAAATTATGCGTGTGATTAAAAATTTAGTTAATTTCACCATAGTTTTGAACGCGATCGGATTGGTCAACTGTAGTCATTTGTATGTTTTCTTAGTTGACCGATGGCGTGATGACCGCGAAACGTGCTTATTTTTTTACCTCACGTTTGTAAATATTTCATCGATGGCTGTGCGTGGACATAAGATAAAAATTTTAATATTAATTACAAATACATTGGTTTATACCAATTTGCCTCTTAAAGTTGCATCACTTTTACATTGCATTTAAATTGTTGAGCTTCATTCTAAAGCAAACATGAAGTGGAAAATGAATTTGGAGAAACCAACCACTCGATGGAGAGATTGTAATGTTTTATAGTGGTTGTAAAAATTTCAGCCAATTTGGTTCTCATTTCGAATTAGATCAACTAGGTCAAACTTAGTTACTCTTATAAACCTATATTTATATATCATACACTCTAAAGAGCAACCTCTATCAATTCAAATAAAATGGAAAAACAAACCATTGGATATGATTATTACAATAAATTATGAGTGTGGTAAAAAATTTAGCCAATTTCACCATATTTTTGAATCCGATTGAATTAGTCAACCGTCGTCACTTGTATGTCTACTTAGTTGACCAATGACATGACGAAACGTACTTATTTTTTCACATCACGCCTGTAAATATTCCATCGATGGATGTGCATGAACGTAAGATAAAAACTTTAATTTTAATTACAAAGACGTTGGCGTATACCGATTTGCCTTCTAAAGTTGTATTGACTTATACATTGCATTAAAAAAATTTAGGTTCATTCTAAAACAATCATGAAATGGAAAATGAATTCGGAGAAACCAACCGCTTGATGGAGAGATTGTAATATTTTATGGTGGTTGTAGAAAATCCAGCCAATTTGGTTCTCGTTTCGAATTCGATCAGTTAGGTCAAACTTAGTTACTCTTATAAACCTATATTTATATATCATACACTCCAAAGGGCAACATCTATCAATT
This sequence comes from Rosa multiflora, assembly GCA_002564525.1. Taxonomy (NCBI): domain Eukaryota; kingdom Viridiplantae; phylum Streptophyta; class Magnoliopsida; order Rosales; family Rosaceae; genus Rosa; species Rosa multiflora. Next base: position 281,629 of record BDJD01000114.1, on the reverse strand, counting down.
CAAATAAAATGAAAAACCGACCTTTTGATCAGATTATTATAATAAATTATCAGTGTGGTAAAAAATTTAGCTAATTTCATCATATTTTTAATCTGATCGAATTGGTCAACCGTAGTCATGATATGTAGAATATATATGCACATATTCTATATAGAAGTATGAGGACGTCCAATTTCACCATAAGCCAAACTACAACAAATTCACACTCACACAAAGAGACACACACACACATATAATGATGATGCGGCACACTGAAGATTTCAAATATATGTGTTGGGCCTTCTAGACATAAACAGTAAAAGATGTTGCAGATTCCCGTCCAAGTTGAACTGCTTTTACTTATACTGCCATAACTCCTTCCAGAAAAGTCGGAATTACAAACAGTAAAATTCTTCAGAAACTAGATACATGAGAATTTGCATGCAAATAGGGTATAGCTACTAATTCTATCTGAGCAGTTCCCAGTAATTCAACGAAGTTCTGTTCTAGACGTGAACTTGCAAAAGATGTTGCAGATTCTCTTCCAAGCAGAACTGTCTTTACTTAAATTACCATAACTCATTCTAGAAAAGTTAGAATCGTAAACCGTAAAATTTTTCAGAAACTAGACACAAGGGGCTCTCCCTGCATATAAGGTCTAGCTCTTAATTCTATCCGAGCAGTTTCCAGTAATTCAGTGAAGTTAGGTGTTCTGCAAAACAGTTTCTGTGTTGCAGATTCTCATTCAAGCTGAACTACCTTCACTTAAATTGCCATAACTCCTTTTAGAAAAGTCAGAATCGCAAACTGTAAAATTTTTCAGAAACTAGACACATGGGGCATTCTGTGCATATAGGGTACAACTCCTAATTCCATCCGAGCAGTTCCCAGTAATTCAGTTAAATTAGGTGTTCTGCACAACAGTTTCTGTGTTATTTATATAATATTTTTTGTTTGGGGGCTTTTACAGGCCAGGCCTAACGGGCTTTTACAGGCCTGGCTTAATGGACTTTTGGCGGGCTGGGTTTCAAATCCCTAAACCAAACCTGGCCCTCTACCCCCGGGCCGGGCCTATGGTGGGCTTTTGGCCCTCTGGGTCGGCGGGCCTCCATCAGCCCACTTGATCCCCAGACTTTTTAATGAGGCCTGCTACAACGCACTGACTCAAACATTAGTGGCTGCAGCGTTGCTTTTGCAGATAGACACGTTCATTCGTGGGTTATTAGTTTGCTATTGGGGTCAAAGGCACGCATAAGTGATGTGGCTTTTGCTCAAATTTGTAGCGGTGAATATTGCATGCACATGCGATAAAAGATTTCATGCAAGCAATTGATCTTAACGTTGGTCACAAATTGAATTTGTCATTCTATTGGATATTTCTAAATTGAATTATTTCCATTTATTTTTAGGTTGGATGCCTCAATTTACTATTATTCTATTACCAACCAATCGGTAAGTTCATACACGTAGAATTAAAGCAATGATCCGAATTCGAAAAAGCCAATCTAGACTTTAGATGTTTTTAGTGGCTGAATGGATTCGCATATTGTATGTATACATGCTTGAAAACTTAATTTCACGTACGTATAGTACTATTGCATGCATATGAGATAAAAGATTTCGTGTAAGCAATTGATCTTAAGGTTGGTCACAAATTGAATTTGTCACTATGTCTAGTGGATATTTCCAAATTGAATTGTTTCCAATTATTTTTAGGTTGGATGCCTCAATTTACTAT